>JAUMHP010000078.1:8364207-8374718 GCA_032361065.1 Enteromius trimaculatus | reverse complement strand
GTGTATGTATATACAAAAAATATATAAATATATGTTTTGCATATAATGCAAAAAATGTGTACAATCTTGCATATGGTTTTGAATGATTAGCATGCATTTTAATGCATAATATATATATATTTTTTTTATTAACATTTTTAAGCCTTGCCAACAGAATGAGAGTTTATTATAGGGATGCATTATTTTATGCATTCTACAAGAAAATATTGCAGTTTTTCATGGGTTACAGTTGTGAGGTTTTTGTCTCGAAATTAGCTAATTTTGTACCTAGTTTAAAACATATATATATATTAGAAAATGAGAATTAAATATTAATATTCTGATGCAAATGCAGAGTTTTGAACAAATGTAGGCTGTTTGCATTTGCAAAGCCAAAATGAAGTTCTGGACACACAAGGGTTAAACTATTATAAAGACAAGTTTTCCAAATTATCCTTACTATCTAATGTTTATATTTTACCAAACAATGTGGAAACTTGGTTGTGGCAGATTAATGCACAATTTAATCGTTTTGAGTGCTGTTTTTTATTTGCCTAATTAGCATAGACCAGATAAACAGATCATCATCTTAATGGGTTATGGCCATAACATACTAAAAGATATTGACTATTTAATAAAAGGACAAGCTCCAGCCTCTTGTTTTGAATAAGAAATAGGAACTAAAAGCAGTTCAGTGGTTTAATATCTTTAAGTCCGGAGTTTCCTCTCGACTAATGTGTCTTTAACTAGTTTCTGCGACTTTACTGCGCTCAGCATTTTCAGTGCTGCTTGTTGCCTGTTGAATTTGAGGGTTTATAAAGTGAATCGAATCAGAGATTCCTGAATAAATGACTGAGGTTTATAGAAATATAACTCAAGCAATTCTCACTTCATTGCGATACTCTATTTAGACGTTCTACTAACTTTGTAACTACATGTCAACTAATTCTACTAATCTAATGTCTACTACCTCTTAGATTAGACAGTTTGGGTAGGTTTAGGGTTAGTAGAATAAGTTGACATACACCTGCAAAGTTTTCATAGTATGTATTTGAGGATCCAGTGTTAGAAGATAGTTGGCATGTAGTTGAAAAGTTACTTATTGTTAGTAGATTGTCTAAAGTGGACCATTGAAATAAAGTGTTAACCCAATAAGAGCATAATAAACTCTTCATATATTAACTGTGATGTTTGACAGACTTGAAATAAATCAATCTTTGTATTTATACTTGTTATTATGTATTTAGATGTTATTTTAGTGTTATTTATGCCATTGTAGTATTAATAATTATTTAATAAATATCATACATGTTATATTTTGAGCTTTTATGTATTTTCTTTATATAGTGACATTTTATATATTTTTTCCATTAAAACAATATCTCCTGATAGAGAAGGCGCGTCATTAGCACAACAGTTTTCTCATTAAAATCATGTGTTCTTGTATTTAAAATGACAATTTACTTTTTAACTTTTTAGCTTCGTTATTTTTTATAAATCTCTTCTTTTCACCAAAGCCACATTTATTGGATCAAGAAATAGCAATATAATCAATATATAATTATGTAAAAGTATATTTTGTTTTCAAATAACTGTTTCGAATTTGATTATAAAATGCTTGTTATTCCTGCCGTGCGTAACTGAATTTTCATATGTAGACTTCCTCTATGTTATGTCAAAATATTGCGGATGTTCAGTGCGAGCGGTTGTCGTTTTAATAAGTGCTTTTTGGGCGAAATATGAAGTTTTGGGTTACAGTATGTTTTCATCGCACATCAAAGTCTTTTATCTCAGGAGTTGAAAGAGAATATCAATGCTTATTTCCCTGGCTTGATCTGTTTAAACCCGGTGAGTGTGAGTGAGGAGGCATCTGTGAGATGTATGATGTCATATCAGCTTCAGTGTTTTCCTTCAAAAGCGTTTGGCCATTAAGGGTCGTAAAGCTGTTTAATTTGCTTTATACGGTGCGGCCGGGGGCCAGTAAAGCCCTGCGGTGCTGCACTGACTGTGTGAGCGCGTGCGGGAGGGCTGTAAAATGTGAGCACAGAGTGACATTAGTATTATGGGGTATTGACCAATTTTTGGAGAGTTTATGGTGCTAATCAAGGGCCGCGTCCGAGCCGGAGATGGATGTGTGTGTTGTGGCAGAGAGCAGCAGGTCACGGAGGGAGTGTGTGGTTTTTTACAACACCCTTCAGCTGCTGTTTTTTAACGGATGTGATGTGGAGTCTTTCTGAAGACTGTCGGCGTGTATTTAGTGCTTTAATAAACAGCGTGTCGCGTCCCAGAAGAGCTTCTTAAGCAACAAGCTGCTGATATTTAAAAATCCTACACGCCGTCCTCTAATTAGAGCCTCGGATACTAACCGTGAAAGAGTTACAGGTGATCCTTCAATACGGCCGTTAGTTTGTGAGAAGAGTGTTCAGTGAGGTTAACAGACCACAGATACAAAGTGAGAGCTCACATTCGAATCTTTTGGCAGTTTTCTCATCGGTTGATGGTAGATTGGAGAGTTTTGGTGAAGTAGGATTCCAGTATCATCCGACCACATCAGTTACAGTTTGGTACATAAGATTTTATAAACATACTTTTTTATAGTTTTCTTTTTTCATTTTAATTTGTGATTCTTTTGTTGTTGTTTTTTTTTTATTATATTTCTAGTATATAAATTATATTTATTTTATAAATGCATATTGCATGATATTTATGTCGCATAAAAATATTTCTTATTTCTTTTTAACTTATTTTTAATTTAGTTTGGATTTCGGTAAAGCTAGGGTTTTATTTTATTTCAGTTGTTTTAGTTTTTTCTGTGAAAAAAAATAATAATTTGGTTAGTCTCACTGCAATTTGTACATATTTATTTTTACAACCTCACTTGTACGAATTCATATGATTTTTGATAAATCGTGTGTAATTTACGAGTTGCCCCTAACTTTAGCCATCACAAATCATACAAAAATCATACGAGTGAGGTCGTACAAATTTTACAAACAGCACAAATTTTCCACCTTGTACGAATTCAAACAAATTGGTCGTGAGACAGTGTTGTCAATGTTGTTTGTTTTCCCTCACACTTCCTCTCTTGTGATGGTATTTGTATGTAGTGGTGTGTGTGCACGTAATCTGTGCCGATCTGATGTATGCTATACACCAGTGAGCATATGTCTATCAGTCAACTCAGTGGCATTGTGCTTTTCATGATGCTGATCATGATATTCATATCTTTGCACGATGACTCTCACCCAGATCCAGAAACACCAAAAACATGAGTGTTTCCTCTAAATCAGTTTCCACTGAGATCTTCAGCTGTCCTGAATGTTCCTGTCAGCAGTGTCTCTCTCCAGCACAATACGGCTCGTTTGAAACCAGTCGCTTGGTCTTTTCTTGTTGCACATTAAATTTTAACATTCTGTACCCATAAGGAGGAAACAAATCTAAAAATAGTGCCTGACATTAACGTTTGAGTGTGTTGAGCTTGTTAAAGTGTAAGATGATGGCAGAAATGAGTGCCTATCTATCTATCTATCTATCTATCTATCTATCTATCTATCTATCTATCTATCTATCTATCTATCTATCTATCTATTTGATTAAATATATAAATAAGTGTCTTGTATCTGTAGTGCATTACTGTATGTGTTTGTGAGTAAATCTGCAGTTGTTTTCTTTTGCTTCTCTGGTACTTCGTGCAGCAGAATACAGCAGATGCCTGGTCTTCCTCGTCAACCATGAACAAACACTCTGAGTGACTGTAGTTTACAAACACACACACACACACACACACACAGTGGCTGAGTGAGGGAATTTGTGCTGGGCTTCTTCAGTGTGCTAATGGAGAGAGATAGCTGATATAGAGGGTATATAGTTTCTGTTGTGTAGTGATGTGTCTCAGGGTGTGTCTGAGAGCAGATGGATGAGAAACCATCTGCTACAAATGGACTCCACACACACACACACACACACACACACACACACACACTCTCTCTCTAATGTTAATGAGCACATACCATAGACTCGCACTGTTTATATATGAAGCTGAATATAATGGCTCCAGATTTCAGCAGCTGCTGATGACTCCAATCATCAAAACATAACTGTAGTATTTAGTTTGATTTTATGTGATTTTCTTAAAATCGTACATGAGATTTTTAAACTTTGTTTATTTTTAAATTTAGTCATTTTGTTTATAAAAAGATTTATATTTGTTATTTATTTGTCTGTATCTGCGTTGTATTTTTATTTTATAAATAGTTCATTTTAATGTTTTATATTTTCCTCTTACATTTTTGTTGCTTTATGTTTTTATTTGTATTTTTTTGTTTATCAACTCATGAAACTCAAGTGCTAGGAAACAAAGTACTATACTGTAAAAAAAAAAAGATTGTTGCTATTATATTTCTTAAAATTAAGTGATGTAGTGACAACATCTAAAACATAAATAATATTATGCATTTACTGATAAAGAAAATATTGACAAATATGTAGGGAAAAAATAAAATATGAAACAAATCTGAAAACTGGTATTAGTTAGTTGTAACATTTACAGGTACATTTATTTGATTTTGTTATTTTTGAAATGTACAATATGAAAATATTGACAGTATCTTAAACTACCATGTATTACAGCTAAAAAAAGCACGTTTGTGCATCAGTATATAACAGTACAAAAATAAAAAGTATGTGCAGAACATTTATACATAACAAGTCATTTTTGCTGAAACATACATTGTGTACATATTGACAGCAAATCTAAACATTATTATTTATTTACAGCCAAATAAACCTAAAATATTCACAGGAAAAAAAAAGATTTTATAAAGTAATGACATTAATATTTGTCTCCAAAACTCACATGAGCTGAAGCAGAAGATCAAAAGCTTTGAAGCATGAATTGAGTCAAACGTGTCTGACTGCTGACTGCTGATGAACTTTGCTGCAACGCTTGAGATGAATTATAGCAAAATAAGTCTTATTTATAAGTCGCCTTTGATAGAGTTTGCATCATTGATTCCTCCACTTTTCTGTGTATTGCTGTGAAACACATACAGTGTAGAGCAGGTGACGGCACTAGCGAGTGGGCCGCTGTGACGCTCACTCCTCCGTCTCATCTCTCCGCTCCTCTGTGAGTGGACGTCTGGCTGAATGCCTGCTCACTTTTCACATTCTCTTCCTCCGCCGCGGTGTCCTGTATTTCTCCTCATCTTCCATCTCTATTTCTCCCGCTCTCTCTTTCTCTGGGAGTGATTAATGGTGCGGCATGTTTCTGCTCTTGCCCTGCAGCATCTGCAGTGCAGCACCTCTCACGGTCTCTGTCTGTCTCTCAGGTGATGTCTGTGTCTCTGTCAGGTCCTGCGGCTCCATCACACATTGTCACGAGCGAGCTTGTTATGTAGGTAGGACCAAATGGCATCGCGAGGTCTTTTTGGTGGATTTGAGATGGGACTAGTATCATACTTCTGGCTTTATTGCGAACAGTTCTTTTGTTCGCTGTTCTGAAGTAAACACTTCAGTTTTTGTGATCTTTCATCAAAATGTAATGGCTTAATAGTGTAAAGGGATTCAAAAGAGGCTCTCGAGATGCATATTCTCCATTTTAAACAGATACAGTATGTGTTAAACGCAAAATTAAAATGGTCAGTGATACAGAGAAAAAACAAGCTAGGCTCATTGAAAACGTCTATAGTTTTTTGCTCCTGTAACTTACCTGTGCACTTAAAATTCACTGCCGTTTTAAGGCAAAATTAACACTAGTGGTTAATCAAATGATTATCAATTCATAAAGACGTGTTTTTTTATTTATAGTAATATGACATCAAAATATGTGTATAATATAGTATGGCTTGTAATACTGTATAATACATTATCATGGCATGGTAAACTTGCTTGGCAGCGCACCCGGTACAGAATTAAAATGTATTGCAAGACCTCAGGGTTCACATACATTATACATAATATATAAAACAAATTAATGTAAAGGCAGAAACAAAATATACAAAATTATAAATGCATCAAAAAATAAATAAATAAAAAAGATTTCAAAAAGTGTGCAAAGTTTTTTTTTTAGTTTCAGATGCTTTTTTTTTTATTTTTACCTTGCATTAGTATTATATGCATCAATGTATATACATGTTTAGAAAAAATTGTAATGATTTGCTGTTTAATAAACAAATCTTATTTTAGCAATGTTAAGAAACAGCTGTTCTGCTTCATATATTTATGACAATCAGTATTTAACCAGGCTTCTTTGGTGACAAACCAAAAAAAAAAAAAAAAAAAAAAAAAATATTCTTTTGGAGCATTTTGAATGTCTTTACTGTCACTTTCGATTTCTTCACCACTGATTAATACATGCTTTAATTTCTTTAAACGTTTGAACAGCAGTATATGGCATCTACGCAGCATAACAAAGACCAATCAGAAGCAGAACCATTCAGAATGCATCATGCAAATAATAAAATGATATCGTCACAGCTCACTTTGAATGCCAAATGTTCTTCATTTAAATTTTTTAATTGTCCTGTTTTTCTAAATAGCAGACACGCACACCTGAAACTGTAATAATCTGGAAAATAATGTTGAATGCGTATTAAATATGAGTTTTGGTATTAGTTCTAGTGCCCTGTCTGATAACACTGTGTAAACTGGGCCGTGGTGTCATGTGATCACGTGAGGGCGAGACGCTGCAGAAAGCGTGCAGCTCAAATGAAGTGTAACACATCAGAGATGCAGACAAACCTGCTGCTGAACACACACACACACAGTGTTGCAGTGATGTAATTTGTAGTGAAATCACATTAGCGTGTGTGTGTGTGATGGGCGCCGTATACAGAACATCTGTTACTGACACACAGCATTTGATTGATGCCTCTGCTTGTGTGTGAGTGCATGTAAACAGTGAAGATGTGCGCATCGACACAGTACTGTATGTAAAGCACAGTGATGTCAGATCATTAGAGCTTCATTTCACACTTTCTGCCCAATGCTTTTGTCTTGTTCTTGAGTGTTAAAATACTATAATTGTGTGCAGAGCGTATGGAAACTTTACATTTGTGATCTAGTTTCGCACAGTCCTTCACTTTTAGTGCATTATAAACCTTTTACAAGCAGAGAAACAGATTAGCATCGGGGTTTGTTCGACAGCAGTGGAATAGTGATTTCGTGCGTTTCAGTCTTGAATGAGCTGACGTGCTCGCCGTGCACCGCCGTTTTTCATCGACTGCAGACAGGAATGAACACATAAGGGCACTTACTAGGCGTCAGAGAGTGCTGCGAGTCTATTGATTTTAATGCTGCAAGTATGTAGAGGATTTCAAATTGAATCGACAGACACACACACACAAAAAAAAAAAAGAATCTTGCACATTCTTTTCCATGCAACACCATGTTTAAAACACTGCAGTCAGTAAGATTTCTCTTACTTTAGCCTCGTCTGCGTTCCAAGGCTGTGTTTATTGGATCAAATATACAGTAAAAACGGTAAACTTTTTGCTATGTAATGTTTTCCGTTTGAATGTTGTGTATTTATTCCTTGATCAAAGCTGTATTTTCAGCATCATTACTCCAGTCTTTAGTGTCACATGATCCTTATAGATTCCAAACTAATGTAATCTCAGTCTGATGCGATCTAAATAGTTTTAATTTAATTCAAAAGAAAACAGTTGCACTTACCTTTGAAAGATAAAGTAGCATCGTTACAGTGTAAAACCCGTTAATGATGACAAAGATAACCATATAGTTTTGAAATCCGTTCTCAATTTCAAAGAATAGCAGTGTCCACATCACAACTAAAACGATAAAGGCACAGAGAAACTATATCATTGGAATCATTTTCAAAACGTTGACAGCCGATCAATCCTGCTATCACATGCTAGAGAACTTTAATTGGCAGACATGTTTGAGTGTCTTATAATAAACAGACCATGTCATTCACTGGAGTGGATGAAAACATAGTTATAGTCATCTTTATTATCTTTATAATCAGAATGCAAGTATTCAAATATTATAATGACATCAGGACAGCTTGACATTAAATGCGTAATATTCCAACAGTCTATAGTTATAATCTGGTGGTTTTTAGGCGTAAGGTGTATAAATAACTAAAGCTGGAATAATCTCCAAAAAAAACGCTCCAATGATGGGGAATAAAAAAATGTAAAATTTACAGTAAAAAAAAAAAAAATGGCTTGCTAGAATGGTTGCTAGATAAATGGTAGCAACATGATAGGTTTTACAGTTTTAACTTAAACTTATTTAACTTTACAGTTAAATACCGTAATATAATTTACTGAATACATGTTAATATACAAACTTTTCAAGATCTAAAAGCTGTTTTGTACCTTTATGATACACTGATAACCACCAAAAGCAGGTAGTGATGAGTAACATGATGAACCAAAGCCCATCACAAGCAGCTTTTAAATATGAACATGTAGAAGGTGTCATTCACGCAAACACTAAACACTGCCATGGTGAGTCTCATTAAATTTAGATAATGCAATAAAAATGTAACAAGATTACACGCGGCATACAACCCTAATGTACAAAACTGATATGAAAAACAAGAAGAAGAAGAAAAAAAAAAAAGCATTGAAATGTAATGCATGCAATTCAGAAACTTTATTTTCTTTCGCTTCCAAAAGCAGTGCACTGCCGTAATATTACAGGTATTGTTCAGTAATTTTTTCTTCACCGCATATATTAGAAGAACTTACCATTATCCATTTAGTAGGTTTTTACTTTAGTTTTATCTTTTTTTTTTTTTATTGTTAAATTGCTGTAGTGTGAATCTAAGTCTATGTGTATGTAAATCTTTCAAATGAGACGCGTTCGGTTACGTCAAACAAAACGTTCCTGTGGTGACGAGCATGATTCACTGATAAAGATAAGACATATTATTATGTAATCGCTAGTTCATTTAATAAAAACATATTGACAAATTGCTTTTCGTATCACCCTTTTTTTTGCATCAAGTCATCAGCTGAATGAATTAATGTCACGTTAAGGGTGTTCAGTGACTATAATTAGCTTTACATACAAGTCTATATTATGTCCTCATTCACATGAGTGTGTGTCCTTGAGTGTGTTTCCAGGGGTCTTTGTGAGTGTTGGGCTCTAAAGGGGGTCATGGGCAATTAAAGCACACATGCAGCGCTGCTATACCATCTCACACACACACACACACACACACAGAGTCGAGCACCCCTCCTCTGCTCTCATGCACCTCCCACCTCAGCATGTGAATGTTTAAGTGATCTTTATTGTGTGCAGAGTAAACAGAGAGAGCGAGGGAAGCCGTGCCGACAGCAGGACGAGAGACAGACAGATAGAGACAGAGACAGAGACAGTGTGTGTTTAAATGTGGAAAGCGTCCTCTCTGAGCTCCATGGCAAACTCTGCATGCGTGCTGCTGTCCGGCTCCGGGATGCTGCCACACTCGCTGCACGCGCCGCATGCCTTCCTCTACTTGTCCGAGGTAAGCAGCGTCCCTCTTTTATCCGCTCTCAATGAGCTTGCTTTTCCATCTGACCTCTGACCTCTTCTGCAGGGTCGGGGCTCTCTGTATGGTCCAGTTTTAATGCGTTTATTGCCATTGTTTGGGCTTATTCGCATACTCTTGTGCTCATTCTATAGTTAACGCTGAGTAGTTGTTCGCATCTGGTGTTGTAGTTTTTTGTGAATTTATTGCGGAAATGTCATTTTTGATCGCAAAACGGAAGACTGACGCTCATTTTAGGTCACAGTTTACAATGTTATGCAGATTTTTATGCTAATGCCTTCATGAATTATGCACTTTCATGACTTTCCCGGTGTTAAATTACAAAACGCTGTTTTTAATGAACTAGAATTGCTTTGTAGAATAAGTCATTGCATCCATGCATTAGTTACCGTATACATTTTGGCACATGTCTGGCTTTAAATTATTCATAGTAAGCATCTATCAGTGCTTTCCTTGATCAAAATTGGTCTGAATTTGCCAATATTGGGAGTTAATGATTATCTAACTCAATAAGTAAATAAATCTTATGTTGTACAGTATATTACACATTATTGGTTGATATTAACTGATTGTGTGTCTCTAGTATCATAGGTTGTTGTTTGTGTGCGATTTAGATTCAAACAGAGTTATTTTTGACACGCACATGTCAGACAGAAAGCAGTCACTTATTTTAGCTCATAACCACCGATATTAGCATATGCAGATACTCTCATGAATTATTCAGTAGCTCCATGGCTGGTGTTGGATCACTTGATCAATGTTCTTCATTAACACAAATTACTTTGTTGAATTAGTCATTAGATTGTGAATTTGTTTAAGTGCACAGGGGTTTGCTATTAAAATTATTATTATTTTTTTTAGCAGTGCTTGATTTTTTTTCAGTTTTTCTATAAAGCCATGTCTCAATTTTAAATTCTCAATACTGGTCTGGATGTGCTTATGATTTAAATAGATTACTTATTTATTTAACAATGACATTTTTTATTTATTTAAAACAGTCTATATATATATTTTTATTTATATAATAATTTTT
>JAUMHP010000078.1:8345143-8362927 GCA_032361065.1 Enteromius trimaculatus | reverse complement strand
ATTATATTAACACATTTATAATAATTTCCTTTATATATTTTATTTTATATAGTTTATATATTTTATATAGTAAATACATTAATATATCATAATTAATTTTGGTTATGAATACATTTAAAAAATATTGTAATTACTGTTTTTACCATACAGTAGGCAGTTTTACATAAACAGTGTACTTGATATAGTTGCAACTTTATTATATTATATATTAACTTTATTTTGAAAATAATTTGTTTTTTGCACAAGCGAGCTGAGCCAAAAATCTGGAAGCATTTTTATGGATTATAGACCCTTTTGCAAACATGCAGCTTTTCTCTTCAAAAGACATTAAACAGAATAGATCCGATCAGTCTCTGGAGGACATCATTGACCTCGTGACCCTTGAGAGCCTTCACACTCAATGACTGTCATCTGAAGATGATGAGCTCTAGATGTTGAGAGCATTCTAATACTGTCTCAAATAACTAAAAGACAGAATGAGTAAGCTTTCATTGCATAGTTTTGTCTATGACGTATTAGTCACATGTTGTTCTCAATATTTTAATGCAAGAGCTTGCTGTGGTATAAAAAAATGAGTCATCTTTGTGTGTGTGTGTGGTTAGAGAGCTCCTTCAGTCAATTTACAATCTGTGTGCTTCTGCATCGCTCGCTTGGATGTGTTTTCAGTTTTGAAGGAATGTATGTAAAGGCACGTATTTCTGTTTAAGTCTATGCTGTGAAACAGACTTCAGCCTCACTCTCTCGTGAGCACAAGGGAATATGCTCACCTTCCTTAGGTTTAGTATAAGTGCTTTTGTCTGAGCCTGCAGATCTATTGGACAGTTCAGTGTTTGGTGTTTCGTGCTTTAATGAGAGGAGCTCAGCTTCAATGTAGAAATGTTAAACATTCTCTGAATGCTGAAAAATAAATGCATCATGGTTTCCACAAAAATATAACGCAGCACAACCGTTTTCAACATTGATGATAATCAGAAATCTTTCAGGAGCGGCAAATCAGCATATTAGACTGATTTATGAAGATCATGTGACACTGAGGGCGGACGATGCTAAAAGTTGACATAACGTTTTAACAGATAACAGATATTTTAAAAAAAAAAGCATTAACAAATCTGACAGACTCCAAATGTGTGACCATCTCATCTTTGAGTGGTTCTGTATATAGTGGCACATAATATATTCCTCGGTAAGTTTGGACACTCTTCTTGATGACTAATTAAATGTGAGTTAATGAGTGTGACTGATGATGTGCTCTTAGATTTCTCTGCATCATAAATCAATTGCAGCTAGATTTGATCCGGGCTGCTTTTGTTGGTCATAGTAAATCCTCTCACAGGCTGCTATTGTTCAACACAAAGGCCTAATTTATCTGTGCAGCCGTTCACTGCTGTAGAGTGTGTGTGTGTGTGTGTTATACTCTCTCTCTCAGTAATAAAGTGTAATAAATTCCTCCACACTCTTACAGTCTTTTCTCTGTCGTTCTGTCTTCTGATTACCGTCCCTGCTGCGGCTGCTCTAATTAACTCTGAGTGTGTGTGTGTGTGTGTGTGAGAGTGAGAGACATGAGCAGTTAGAACATCTCTGTGTAAATCGCAGGCTGTTGCAGCGGGCTCTTCTGATGCGCTTACATTTCATGAGTGAAATCCAATCTCATGGCTGTCTGTGTGTGTGTGTGTGTGTTTACAGAGTTGTTTCCTTCACTTTATACTCTCTATCAATAAAGAAAATGCTTTTTGCTTAGTTACTATGTGCTAATAATTGTTTTGTAGGCAGACTTTTAACTACATCCATCATTTTTTTTTTTTTTTTTACGTCTAAGTAATAAATAAATGTGTAAAGTGAATAAATGAAAATAAAGCAAAATAATAAAGTAAAAAAGGCAAAATATTGTTTTATTATTTCTTTACTTGATTTGTTTGCTGATAAATAAAAGTTACGAGTAAATAATGTGGAACAAATACAGTATTTTTTATTGTACTTTTTCTCAATTGTAAATAAGTAAAATATGGAAATTGGTAGATATTACCAGATATTATTTACTACTTAATAATAAAATAAAAATAAAAACATTGATTTATTTACATTTATTTACTTTTTTCATGCATAAATAAAAAGTAAAATAAATATAAAAATAAAGTAATATAGATATAATCACGTTTTACTTGTTATATTATTATAAAATTAAATATTCAAATAATGTAAACTAAGTAAAAGTAATTAAGTAAAATAAATCTAAATAAATCATAACCCAATAGTAAAATAAATACATACAAAATAATTTAACATTTTATTTTACATTAGTTTAATTTACTTTCGATTTATAAATAAAATAAACCAACAAATCAAATTAAATAAGCAAATAAATACATTTATTTAACTTTATTTTTGTAGAGCTGAATGGAAAAGCAGAGTTAGTCCTGTAAAACATTCAGCGGTGACGTTATTTATCCAGCCAGATCTTATGTCTGTCAGCATCCCAACAGAGGCTTTCTGATGTTAGGAAGAGTTTCCCATCATGTCTCTTTGGGGGTCACTGGCGTGTGATTTTACAGGACTTCTGAAGTCTGTCTCTGGCTGGGTTTTCCATCTCTCCAGACGGTTTAGGGCTGAATTACTCTGACAGAAAGCGGGAAATGATGGACAGTGGCGAGACGCGTGTGATCATCAATCGCCAACTGCTCGCGCTGATTTATGAGACACCGTATCAGTCTTCACCTCCTCGGGCCCTTCGCCCGCTTTATTAATGATGGCGTGATGGTCTTGTCTTGCGTGTTGGAGTTTAATTTCATTTCCATCAGATGCGGCAAGCGATGTCTTTAAACGCTCATCCTTTACCCTGCCGCTAAAGAATCATCATTCACGCTCAAATCACAGATTCTACAAACTCACATCCATATCCTTCAGGTCACTCTGAACTCCACTCTGAGAACCGCCCACTGTAAAGAGAGGCTCTGATTGACAGTGAAGAGGCCAATCACAGTTCCTTGTTTCCATGTGTTGATCCAATCCGATACCATGGCAATTCATACATATTTTACAAGGTGGCTAATTCGTACAAGCGCACTCATGCAAATTTCGTATTTAAAAAAAAAAACTTGTACAAAACCTCGTATTTCACGAGTTGCCAGTTCGTATTAATTTGGACAAACGACCTACACCTACCCATCACTGGGTTTAGACAAATCATACAAAATCGTACAGTGAGGTTGTACGAATTGGTACGAATTAGTGTAACGGAGGCCAGCAAGTAAGTGCTGTGCAGGTAAAGTTCACTCACCTGATCTCAAAAAAGAGGAGCTCTAGCGACTGATGCTAGAGGTCGTGGCCTTTAGCCTCTTTGGTGGAGTGCCTGCCTTCCTTGCTGGAGACCTGGGTTTGAGACACGCTTGGAGTGAGGACGAGTCGTCATGAAATTGGACCCAGGGGGGTTATATTGGTGCCGTGACCCGGATGGGAGTGAGGTTTTTATATATATAGACGTACATTCATGCATAAATACCTTTATACATACATACTCTCTACCTATGCTAAATATATTATTATTTGATGAAAATGATAAACTATATGATACAATGTTCAATATATTAGTGTTTTTGTGTAATTTATATTAAATGTATTGTCATGTACTGTAACATTCATATATAACATTTATTTTAAATAATTATAATTTAGGAACGTCACAGCAATCATCTTCTGATATAAGAAACAGAATGATTGGTGCAGTGATATTTTGGCTGGTATCAAGAGAAGATGTAATTAGTGAGTTCCAGTATAGGCACAGAATAAATCCTCCTGCACGGAGATCTAGTTAAAGGCAACTCACTAGGATTTGGAGCCGATCCACAGTTTAACTAGATTATTGAGAGCGGTTATTGAGTTTAGTACGAGCCGCTCTTGACTCTCTTTCTTTGAGTGTAGTGTCGTGTCTTGATCGTCTGCCGGCTGCTGTGAACCGCGCTCACAGGAAGTGATGCGTCTACGCAACAAAAGGCTTTGGGTCGAGTCCAGACCTTTGGGTTATACAGATGCATGTCTTAATAAGAATCTCCAGTATAATTCACTTCCACATGCTGTCAGACCTCAGCAGACGAGACGAGGAGGAGAACAGGATGAGACAGGCCTCTGTCAGCGGGGCTTAGCTGAGTTTACTGAGATCAGGATACCATTCTTTATCCAGGTACACGTGTGTCAGCCTCAATAATGCTGAATATACACGTGTGTGTGTGATATTTGATGACATTGGCAAACAATGCAAAAAATCAACAAAATCTTTTGTTTCTGTGTTTTATGGGATTTACTTTGAAACTGTATGAAGTTAAACTAGAATCTTCGGGTGATTTATAGCAGTTGAACTAGCTGCTCTGAAAACATTAAAGGCGACAGTATCGTTTTAAACATATACAGTAGCTATCAGATGATGTAATTGGGTTTTATTTTCAATCTGAGCAGTATTTAACAGGACTAAAATCAATGGCCATCTCAAAGGATCTTTGTGCAGGTAGATGTTAATTTTAATTTGATGTGAATGAGAGCGGGTCTGTGAGCATAGACGTCCGGTCGGCTCAGTGTGGTCAATACTCTGTTGTCTGAGTGATTGACACACAACAGCACGCAGATGCGTTAGTCCTTCAGCCTCGTTTTCATTCACGTCAGATTAAAGTCGCTGTCCCGAATGAGATCCATCAGAGTGACAGCATTGATTCGACCAAAGCATTTCATCACATCAAACTATTATTTGGAGTTTGAAAACATTGTGATGAACAGCAGTATTGTATCTCTCAGCAAAACAGATGATGTCAAATACTGCACTGCATCACTAAAATTAATCTAAAACGATCTTGGGATTCTGATTTTAGAGTTTATATAAACTCTTCCGAGTTCGTCACACACTTTATTTTTTCTTTTTCTTTTTTTCTCTCAATTCCAAGTTTACTTTTGTCTTGCAATTTCGAGTTTTTATCCTGTAATTCTAACTTTTGTTTGCTTTGCAGTTCCAAGCTTACAGTATGCCCCAGAATTCTGAGTTTATATCCTGCAATTTTGACTTTTTTTGACAGATTTTTCTCTTAAATTCTTAATCAATTAAAAAAAGACAGAATAATATTTTGCTTTTGATTTATTACTTAGAATCTCATTAAAATTAAACATAATTTTTTTAAATTAATAATTTAATTTAATTTAATTTAATTTAATTTAATTTAATTTAATTTAATTTAATTTTATTTTATTTTATTTTATTTTTTACTTTATATGACAAACAAGATAAAATTCAAGTCTTGACTTAAATTTTATGTGATTTTATTTTATATTTGTGGAATGAGAGGAAGTAAAATACAGTAACTGTTATTGTGCTGCTGGAGGTTGTAGTTAAGTTACGAGTACCGCTGTTGTTCTCTGTGTGTGGCTTTGGCAGGTAGTTGCTTTAGCTCTATGCAAATTGCAGCAATTACCATGTAAATGATCATGAGTCGAAATGAGAGGAGAAAAATAAATATTGATGCTAATTCCTGGCGGTGGAGGAAAACAAGTTCCTAAGTGTGTGTCTGTATGTGTAACCTTAAAGCTCATTTCCATATGTTAATTGGCCAGTTGTATGTTTAGATTATTATTGCCGAGGTCTAAATGAATCAGTCGGTGCTGGGGATAATTAGTATGCTGGAGGCGGAGCCTAATGGGTCACAGGGTCCACCATAGAGCTTTATTAGAGTAAACAGCACACTCTGAATCATTCAGTCCACTTCACTTTGTGTGAGTGGGTTGTTGTGGTGGGTGTAATTTGATCATCTGGCGAAACCCAGTGGACTGTAAGACACTCGAGACTTTCAGAGCATCTGATCTCACACAAAATCAAACTCATTTAGTCATTTAAGAATTAATTCCAGGATTTTTTTGGGAAAAAAAAAAGCCTCTTTATCTTCACCAAGGCTGCATTTACAGTATGGGTTAAAAATACAGTAAAACAATAAAACTGTAAAACATCTTTACTCCAGTCCAGTCCTCAGTGTCACATGATACTTTAGAAATGATTCATTATGCTGATTTGCTGCTCAAGAAACATTTATGATTACTATCAATGTTAAAAACAGTTGCTGTTTCATATTTTTGTTGAAACCAGGATTTTTTTCCAGGATTTTTGGATCAATTTTAGTTATTTGAAATGGAGGTCTTTTGTAACATTATAAATGTACAGTATTTACTTCTGTTGGTGGCATTTGTATTGTTTGACATCTGCTCAAACATTTGTATTAGATTATGATTATTAAAATCAACTAATGCTTCTGTAAAAATTCCATGAGTGATGTGTATAGCCATGTTTTTAGGTAATCAACGCAAAAAAAAGGCCATTTTTATAAATAATTAAAAAAGATTACAAAATTATTAAAAGCTTTATATCAAGTATATATCACAATAGCATTCTTAATTCAGTTATGAATGGTGCACCACCCAGAATCACACTCTGGTATCCAGTAGTATCTGGTATCTTGTGTGTGTGTGTGTGTGTGTGTGTGTGTGTAATGAGGGCCCTCTGCATCCCACTCAGATCACACAGATTCTGTCTCAGCAGTCGCTGGAATAAGGAGCTTTATTGGATCTCAGGGCTTCTGGAGAGCATCGGTGAGATGTTGTCATCGGATGGAGGCCTGGTCAGACAGAAGACAGCAGATCACTTCTGTTCACACGCTGCTAAATGAGCACAGACTCACTCATGTTTGTGTGTCATGAGAAGTTGTGACTCTATAGTTGTTTTCGTTGTGATGTTGATTATTAGCTGTGCCTGTATGTGTGTGTGTGATGATGATTATGAGGATCATGATGGTGTATCTGCTGCTGTCGTCTCGTGTTGGTCATAATTGCTGCTGTATTGATCTGTAGCTCCTCTCTCTGTGAGCTGAATTGCAAATGAAAGCAACTTCCTCCTCGGATCAGTGTTGTGTGTGTGTGTGTAAGAGAGACAGTGGTTAAATTAGAGAATGCACTGTGTGTGCAGTGGTCAGTAATGTGTGTTTCTCATGTCCACTTGTGTCTGAAAATACAATACTATAATAATAGCACGTTACTTCATCTCAGATCGTTCTCTAAAGGTTGATTTGGAGACACACAGCTAGATCTAGCTATTAAATGAAAGTGTAGCAGCTCTGATTGTGAAGTTTGATTTAACGCTTAGTGGTTTCTTTTTAGTTTCAACTTGTCTCAGATGTTTCCCTCAAAATAAATTTGGAGACTTAAAGCTCCAAAATTAAATTCTATAGCTATAAGATGACTGTGGAGAGCCGCTCAGATCATTTGACAAGAAATGTTTGAGATCCCACCGAGATCTGACACTTGTAGCGTATTTGCTCATTAAGGGAAATATAGCTAATGCCAAACCTCGGTTTCGTTTAGTTATATGTACGATACTTGCAGTGCCTCGTTGGTGAGGGTGTGATGCAGTCTCGAAGACCTGATGGTTTCAAGGTTTTGGATTGGCAATCATGGTCTTCCTGGTCTAGGCCCACGCGTTTGCATCGGGCCCCGGGGGCTTAGCAAGGATTCGAGAGAGATGATGGGGGTCCAGCATCCAAAAAAAAAAAAATGCGGGTCCCTGCCGTGGGCCTTTTGAAACATATTGAGGTCACACCTCTTATGAGTCGAAGAGCCAATCGTGTGTTGATAATTTGGAGGGAAGTTTTATGACTCTTTGTTTCTAGGCATGGTCGTATGCATGCGCACTGGATTGGAGGTTGATACACAAATTAGAAGAGATACTTAAAACACTGACTGTTGCAAAGATATCAACATATAACATACACTCTCAATTAGATCGTCTGAAGACGAGTCCTTAGAGACCAAACACGAAATGTGTTTATATTATGAGGTGATATTAGCTAGTGATCTATTATAGACATGCATGAAACAGTATGCCATACTCAAGACCATATACAGGCACAATATACACTATGACCTGAAGGATATGTGGATCTGTGAATTAATTTGGGGAAAAGTCCATTGTCTTCTCGACAGGGAGAACTAGTCACAGTTGCTTTCTTCACAATCATTCAAGAAATAAACCGGTGTTATCAGTCGGTTGGCATGGAATCAGAGCCCTGTTTTGCCTTCCTGAGGTGTTCGCTGCCTTTCAGGGGAAGGGTCCACAGACCCTCATAGTTGCAGTTTGAGTTACCCATTGGGCTGGTAAAGCGGTGTTAAAGATTATTTGTTAAATGTAACAAATAGCTTGCACCCGACTGGTCTCTAGAGAAGACACGTGAGATTACTGGGGTCTACGCTCTCACTTTAGCCTCACTTCAGGCCTAGAAGAAATGTCCGAGACGTCACAGTGATTCGATTTCTTTACCTGTTCTTTCCACAACAAGTCTGTTATATTTCTCGCTGGATGTCAGTCAGCGTTTAATGGAAAACCTTTTGCTAATTTGTACAAATTCACACAACCTCACTCGTACCATTTTGTACGATTTGTCTAAACCCCAGTGATGGGTAGATTTAGGGGCGGGGTTAGGTGTAGGTCATTCCTACAAATTCATACGCATTGGCAACATACGTGCTCCAAGCAGATGTTTTGCAGACTCTCAGCACTGTTTGGGTCGAGTCGGGTGTCATTTAAGGATCTGCATCATGTTTCAGTGTAATCTGGGTGTGTTTTGGGAGCAGAGCAGGAGCGCTGTGTCCCTGTGCTCCTGAACTCAATGTTTTCATGTCTAATCCAGTGATGTAGGTCTCATTTATTAACAATAAAGTGCTGGCATTATTAGACATCAGTTCGTTGAAACTTTTTGCTTTGAAAGAGATTATTCAGCAAAGGCACTTTAAATTGGTCCAAAATGCCAGTAAATTGTATAATGTTGCAATACATTTCTATTTCAAATAAATGATCCAGAAAAATAAAAGTGCATCTCAGTTTACACAAAAACTGCTTTATGGCGTGGCTAATTCGTACAAGTTCGTACGACCTCACTCGTTTTTTACGAATTAGCACAAATTTCCTACCTCGTACAAATATGCATGAGTTGGTCGTGAGACTGTGTTGGCATATATGATCACAGGAATAAATGACATTTTACAATAGATTCACATAGAAAACAGTAATATTTAACTGTCAGTTTGACTGTTTTTGCTGTATTTTTAATCAAATTAACACAGCCTTGACGTTAAAAGAGCTAACCAACTCCAAACTTTTGATACAAACTGATAAAGCATAAAGCCTTTTACACACAGCATTCATAGAATATCAGATTTACAGTACAATAAACATTGAGCAGTCCCCTGTCTAAAGTCTGTTTTGCATGTATTTTTCCCTCAGAAATGTGATCGAGTCCGTCACAGATGATGAGAGATAGATATTTGTGCATGTGTTTTGTGATGTCGATCTGGTCCTGTCATGACCTGAGCTCACGGAGCACAATCCAGCAGCACTTAGTGAATTAATATTTCATCCGCCGTTCAGCTGTACAAATGCTCTGGGTTTGGCTGTTCGTCCTCTCTTCCTGCTCGCTCAGTCTGTTTGAGCTCAACATGAACACGCTGATCAAAGAGCGCATGTGTAATATTGATAATGTTTGATATCTACTCAAACTCTTTGTATTGTTTCATAGCAATGCAATGCTTTATTTTAATTGCAGTGGCATTATTCAAGCACACAGCCAAAGAGTGCTGAATGTTTTTCAATATTTCATGATGTCACCACACGTTACATTCGATTTTATGCGCCTTGCTTTATGTAGATGTATGCGGTGCCAGGGTTTAAATCGGCAGCTGATGTAAAACGGCATTTAGCTTTATTTGACCTGTTGATTTCCTGTGTTCTTCAGTGCAGAGACTCTGTGTTTTAGTCCTTTAAAGTGTGTGCACTTGTCTAAACAAAACATCATCATCCGTGTTTGTCCGGAGGGGAAAAATAAACTCTGTATTACCCTTTTTAAACTCATTCACCATTGATTTAATAGGTTTCCCATGGTTAAGCAGACTAACAAATTATGCACAGCTTCAAAATGCTTTTTAGACTGACTCTGCGTGCATGCATGCGCAAAATGAGGAATGTTAACTTTTAAATATTTATCATAATATTTATAATTTATTCTTTTTTTATTCATGAATTATAAAGCCAAAGCTGATGCAAGTTACACTGGAAAAAAAACTGAAGTAAACCTGCAACCCACAACCTGACTGTTTGTTTTACCTTAAAGGAATAGTTCACACAAAAATAAAATACGAATTTATAGATGATTGCAGTGAAAGGGTACCATCAGCTAAAAAAAATCACAATGATCCACAAGTAAGCCACATGTGATGTGTATATCAGCTGTTTGGACTCATTCTGACGGCACCCATTCACTGCAGAACACCCATTGCTGATCGATGTAATGCTACCATTTCTCCAAACACAGTCCAGATCCTATCGTAGCACCAACCTGATCTCACGGCAATTCGTACATATTTTACGAGGTGGCTAATTCGTACGAAATTTGTACGACCTCACTCGATTTGTATGACCTCTATCATACGATTTATTCCAAAACGTACGTATTTGTACAATTTGTACGAATTACCTTAACTTAACCCCGCCCCTAAACCTACCCATCAGGTGGTTTTAGACTAATCGTTCAAAATCATACGAGTGGGGTCGTACAAATTAGTACGAATTGGCACAAATTTGGCACCTCGTACGACTAGGTATGAATTGGTCGTGAGACTGTGTTGGTAGCACCCATAATCACAGTAAAATACTGGTTATAATCACATCACAGATCCAGCATTTTGCTGCTAGTCAGAAACACTAGAGCAAAGACAATTTAGGCATATTTTGGATATATAGTATTTTGTATATTGAAACAACTGATGCAACACACTGGCCTGTTGCTTTGAGTTGAACACTGTAAATGTAATTAAAGAGGTTTGTTCTTGTCATGTAAACATTCGCTTGAAATATTGTTTACCGTGTTCATGTTCCTCAAACATTCTGCTCTGGGTTTGTTCTGAACCATTACCTTATTATTAAACTGCAATTAATTTAGCCTGAACCACAGATGATACAGACGGTTGTATACACCCCTTTAGTCTAAAGGGGTTTAGATAAATCCAAAATATAAATTTACATTATATAAAAATTGTCCAGATCCCTCCAAGCCTTGGGCTTAAATGGGTGGTATTTGCTAAACTTTGGAAGAAGTGAAATAATGTGCGGTATTCGTAATAAAACGACCCTCACATGGCTCCAGGTGTGAGTTAAGGCCCCCTGTAGCGAATCCATGCATTTCTGTACAATAAATATCCATGTTTCACACTTAAAAAGCACTTTTCTCTCATGTCTGCTGACTGGAAACCCGAAGCAGTCTCAGCGGTTGATGTACAGTAGGAGGTATCCTCTGGGAAATATAGTTAGATACACCTAGGATGCTTCAGAGGTGAGTAAAAGACCATTTTTGGGTGCACTATCTCTTAAACAGTAGTGGAAACCTTGATAAAACCAATGGAAGACAAGAGAAGTGTTGTTACTTTGCATTTAAGATCAATGACTCTTGTAGCGCAGAAGCTTTGGACGAATCACGTTAGTTTGCATTTGGTGTTTAAAACAAACTCTGACCAGAATGCTTGAGGAATATCAATACCATATGGCCGCGAACAGTGTTATTAAATGTCGATGAGCCCATCCAGACCTTCCCGCTGTGATATGTATCCACTCGCAGTGATTTACTGCTGTTTTTCCCCTCAGAAACTAAGCCTGTGTGTGTGTTATGGATCAATAGCCTCTGCTTTGGCCGTATTGTTGATTGCAAGCGGAAGAGAAAGTGTTGGCGTGAGGGAAAGCGAGGTTTGTGTGTCCGCGGCTCCCCGTGGCCCGACGTGAACATAATGGACTCTGCCATGTGAGACAAGCGCTGCTGGTTAATTACTTCAGCAGGCCGCTGCCCTTTCTCTTCTCCTCCCGGCTCTCCACGCTTGTGTTTTCTCGCGTGTCGCTGTACAAAGCCGGCATAATTATTCCTTCTGTGGCGGATGGAGAGGTGCGAGCAGGGGGTTTATCCGCTTGGGATGGCCGTGCTTTGATCACGCGTCACCGACGCTGACAGGCATCTGCAGCTCACCGTAGATAAAAAGAAATCTGCCACGACTGGACAAACATCTTTCACAAACTAATGGTAATTAACCGTGGGTAATAAACAACTTCGTTCTGCTGATGCTACTGGAAGATTTGCTCATCTTTAAGGAGCACAATACACTTCATAAAGTTCTTCATTGGGGTCAAACTTCATCTGATGCATTAAATATGGATCCAGTGTGAAATGTTTTTTTCCGGTGGATTTCAGCATCTGCATTTATGATGCAAAGCAGGTGTTTTAGTGCTTCTCTGTGTACCTGCACGCAGGAAACATCGGGTTAGTTGTTGTTTTATCAGGTGTCGTTCATTTAATGTGATGCACAGGCCGATAATCTGAGGTTAAGTGGTTTACTCCGGACCACAGGGTCTCGTCTTTCGCTCATGGCTTTTTTTGTGGGTGTCTGGAATCAAATCGGCATGAATCAGATGCTCCAGACTGCAAAAAATGACTTCCCAATGAGTTTTTAATTGAACTTTTTTCCTTGTTTTCTAGTCAACATGTCTCAATATCCTTGAAACTAGAAACATCTTTTCGAAAAGCAAGTCTGCATAAAATATTAGCGAATATAAGTGTTTTGCCTTCTAGCGCTGACAGATTTTTTTTATTGTTATTATTTGTTTAAAAACAAACAAATAAAGAATGCGAGTGTAGTAGGACAACATGCTCTTGTGTTAAAGAGGCAATCTGTGAAAACAAAGTGTAATATCTTACAAAGTCTTGCTTCAAGGAAATGTATCTTTTTATACTTGAACATGAAAACCAAGCCAGAGTACACAGAGTTAGTATAATTCTTGTATTTATATGAATTTCTTTAACTTATTTTTATTGTGGATTTAATAATTTAGTACTTAAAAATACAGAAATAAGTTCATGATGGTTATTTCAGCTTTATTTCACTTACTGAAAACAGTTGTAAGAGTTTTGACTTAATTCGATTTTATTTCTAGGTAGCGAAAACAATGCTGTTAAGATGAACATTTCTTGCAGTGCTCAAACTCACTGTAACCTCATGGCAATCTTCACAAGTGAGCACAAGCGTCATGAATTTTAAAGCCTATGGTGACACGAAATAAAACATGCCGATTTTTTAAGCGATTTTTTAAGGCGGAAGAGCGCAGTAATATCATCACTTCTGTCAATACAACCAAGGAGTGATGATATTACTGCGCTGAGGTCAAAGTGCTGCAAAGTGCTCTTCCACCATACCTCATGGTTATCTTTCGTTATCTGCTTAAAAAATCGCATGTTTTATTTTGTCTGTGACATTATACACAATATCCACTTTATTCTTCCTGTAAAAAAGGGCGTGGACATATGTACATTTACTAGTGTTTGCAATACCGCTCTATATTGCAAATTGGCATGTCTTACCACATTATTTTAGTGTATTATCTTAATTCTGAACAAAATTGTGTGTAATGCAAACAGTCTTACCCTTATAATGCACGTTGCTATTTATCTCAAGTATTATTTTTATATAGCGGCTAATGACCCAGAAGTCTCGCACTGGGTACAGTTTGAGCCATGTGACAGTCAAAAACAAAACAAAACAAAGTGGTTTTGCACAGGAATGCAGTCATTTTATGGCACGCCTTCAGTTACTCTAAATGTGATCTAAGCCCGATCCCGAGCCCCGCTGTGGGTGTAGCTTTACTCCATTACCCAGACACCAGACCGGGCCTCCTCCATCAATGATTCAGGGATTCACTCTCACACAGCAGCAGAAAGAGGGGCTCCTCGTGCCAATTAGACAGGCTCGGTGACAATCACACGGGTGCTAGAGATGGAGGGAGAGGCAAGCGGCGGTTTAGGAAGCTGACCGGATCCTCAACCCCCAGCTCGATTGGGGCGACCCGATTATTCGCTGCTCCCCCGGCGGTGTCATTACTGAG
This sequence comes from Enteromius trimaculatus, assembly GCA_032361065.1. Classification (NCBI taxonomy): domain Eukaryota; kingdom Metazoa; phylum Chordata; class Actinopteri; order Cypriniformes; family Cyprinidae; genus Enteromius; species Enteromius trimaculatus. The sequence goes on along the minus strand of JAUMHP010000078.1, from coordinate 8,348,943 downwards.
AGACAGTCATTAGTGCTCGCTGGAGGAAAGACTCTGTTCCCCCTCCGCTGGGAAATCTCAGCCTCTTAGACGAGCTCGAGGAAGAAAAGAGCATTAGGATCAGATCTCTTTACCTCCGATCGCTGGTTCACGCAGAGCTGTGGAAACGGCTGTAATTCACTCGCATTATGCTGCAAACTGGCTCCGATCACCAAATTGACACGGAGATGGTCGGAGACTTTAGTTTTTCTGTTGCGGGGGGAACGGAAAATTGCCTTTTTTGAGCCAAGTGTCATTTAGTGAGGAAGTTGTGATAACAGGACTGTGGCTGGAGAGCAAAATTTAATTCTGCATTGTGTCTTTTCAAAGGTCTGTTAAAGGATTCTTTGAGGATTCTTGGGTGCTCGAATATAACAAATTGCTGACTTTAACCTCTTCTTTTTCTTCTTCTTTTCAAACTCTCAAAATAACAAGACTCTCATATATTAAATGAGAATATCCCATATTAATTAAAAATAATAAAATAAAAGTTACAATATAGCTATTTATATTTGATATGCTGTGATAAATATAAAATAATTATACATTGTTATTATGTACATACATTATGTCATGTAATTTAGAGTTTTCTTTGTTACTGTAGCACACAGTAATGTTTCCCCACGGCTTGTTTGATTTTTCAAGACCTTTTTCTATTAATGTTAAATCTGAGTTTATTAATGCTTTTCCCAGCAGTTCATCCCATTCATGCACAGATTTCCAGAAGTTATGAGCAAATTTGAATCCCACCAATCACAGTGTGAACAGCCACTTTATGATTTGACTACAAAATTTCCGTAAGTTTTGTTTTGAGGCCAATGTGAAGATTAGGATGGTTTTGTCAGCGGCGTCGCTCCATCATTCCCTCACCGGCTGTTTCTTTCCTCACTGCTCCTCCAGTAAAGTGACATTTCCATTTTCAGTTTGAGTCGCTGCTCCTGTGTGAATAGAATGGAATTAGACTGAGAAGCAATGATTGATTCTTACGGAACACAATAGTTCGAGCGCTTGAGTCACTGACACCAGCTGCCGCCTCCTGCTCCACGCGCCCCATTGTGTCCATTATAGTGTTTATGGATGATGGATTTACATTTTAGTTACAATAATCCCATCCATACATCGTTTTTTCTATCAGTATCTGTCTGTCTGTCTATCTGTCTATCTGTCTATCTGTCTATCTGTCTGTCTGTCTGTCTGTCTGTCTGTCAGTCAGTCAGTCGGTCTGTCTGTCTGTCTGTCTGTCTATCTGTCTGTCAGCCAGTCGTTCTGTCTGTCTGTCTAACTGTCAGTCGGTCTGTCGGTCAGTTGGTCTGTCTGTCAGTCAGTAGGTCTGTCTGTCAGTCAGTCGGTCAGTTGGTCTGTCTGTCTATCTGTCTGTCAGTCAGTCGGTCTGTCTGTCTAACTGTCGGTCGGTCTGTCGGTCAGTCGGTCTGTCTGTCAGTCAGTAGGTCAGTTGGTCTGTCGGTCTGTCTGTCTGTCTGTCTGTTTGTCTATCTGTCTGTCAGTCAGTCGGTCTGTCTGTCTAACTGTCAGTCGGTCTGTCTGTCTAACTGTCAGTCGGTCTGTCGGTCAGTCGGTCTGTCTGTCAGTCAGTAGGTCTGTCTGTCAGTCAGTCGGTCAGTTGGTCTGTCGGTCTGTCTGTCTGTCTGTCTATCTGTCTGTCAGTCAGTCGGTCTGTCTGTCTAACTGTCAGTCGGTCTGTCGGTCAGTTGGTCTGTCAGTCAGTAGGTCTGTCTGTCAGTCAGTCGGTCAGTTGGTCTGTCGGTCTGTCTGTCTGTCTGTCTATCTGTCTGTCAGTCAGTCGGTCTGTCTGTCTAACTGTCAGTCGGTCTGTCGGTCAGTTGGTCTGTCAGTCAGTAGGTCTGTCTGTCAGTCAGTCGGTCAGTTGGTCTGTCGGTCTGTCTGTCTGTCTGTCTGTCTGTCTGTCTGTCTGTCTGTCTATCTGTCTGTCAGTCAGTCGGTCTGTCGGTCTCTCACTTATACTGTTATTGAAATGTGTTTGACTTGCAGTAAAGGCTTTTTGGAGCAGAGAGGACGTTTGGCGATGTGCTTTTGTAGCACGCTCTTGTCTTAGCAGATGAAGGCAGGATTGATCGGTGATGATCTGAGTCTGTAAGTGCTGTGAGCGTGAATGTAATGTGCTTGGGAACGCTCTCTGTTCTCATTACATGCATTAGAGCGCTATTAACAGCAGCCGGACTCGTCCACTCTCACACATTCACACTGTGCTGGGAGAGAAGAGAGAGTCCAGGTCTTTCCCGGAGGAGCCGTTCCGACTGATGAGCACACACACACAGTTATCATCTCAGCAGTGATGCATGGATCATCTGCGTGTTTGACATCTTTCTCCATAGATCAGCGTTGTTGTCTAATTAGCGGTCCACTAATCTGGGTTTACATAATGTGATGACCGGTATGCATAGAACAACGTGACAGATCCAATTCAATATCATGCAGGTAATATAGTGGGTGTTGTTTATAATGAAACACATACAGATTTAGAGTTTTTTATTAGTTTTATAATGTTTTTGTTCTGTCAGTTTGTGTTCATGTCAGTAAAAATTGCTTTATACAACATGAGCAGTAGCTGTAAGGAGGGTTTTCCCTCTATCAATCTTAAATTGGTACTTCATCAGGAAATCATTCCCGTTTCTGCTGAAGGTCATCAGATGCTCATCTGCTCCTTGACATTTCAGTCTTTCCCATCTAAATCCAGCCTGGATTCTGTGACGATTCCTGATAAATCTGTGTGAGGCGTGAAATCAAGCCCTGCATTTTGTTGCTCATTCTATAATGGTGTAAATCATGTATTTCAGCAAATGTCACACAGAGACGTGATTGAACAGTTTTAAAAGTGTCACTTCAGTATAATTACTAACACAAAACTAGTGTAATACTGCGAGATTAGCAGCCTCATAGAGATTTATGTGGGATAAAATCCTGTTATGGAATACAGTTTTATTTCGGTTTCTGATGAGTTACTGATGGCTAATATGGTTTTAATGATTCTAGTGTAAAATTATTCGTTTTCTTCTTTTCCAGCTTTCTTGGCTGTTAGAAGACATCCTTAAGAAATCTTAAAAAAAAAAAAGGTATTCTAAAGAAAAAAGAAAAAAAAAAAAAAGAATATTGTTATGAACTCACTGGAAATTATCTTTCAGAATCACCCACATACCACAGTCTGACATTTATTTTTTTAAATCTTAAGTTTGAAACTTAGAAAGTTAGAAAGAAACTTTGAAAGAAAAAAAGGAAAAAGAAAAGGTAAAAGAAGAGAGTTTTCAGGAATTACATTTAGAAACATTCTTATGACTTTTGTCAAATGCATCTTAAAAAGATAAGAGATGGCAGATTACAGTTTTTCTCAGTCGCTTTGGTGCATTTCTCACAACAGTACTAACATCTGCACAACAGTTAATGCCTTTCTCAAAACTATTAGTCATGTGTGCACATCATAGCAGCAGTTTCTCATTCTTTCCAACAAATTGCAAATGCTTTTGGACATGCTTTTGGATGAATTGCTTTCATCCAACTCTCTGCTGTTTTATAACATTATCGTTTGTTTTGTCATGTCAGTCAAAATGAACTAAACTTGTGACTGCTGAATAGTCATTCCACATAAAACTAATAGTCCTCATTTCATTACATACACAAATGTTGAACTAGTTGTCAAAATCTGTCAATGTAAATTTAAACAAAAAGCTAAAATCTTTTTTTTTTCCTGAACATGTCTTCTAAATTGAATCGTTTGCGCAGTGCTTTGAATACAGTAAATTAGAATT
>JAUMHP010000078.1:8302131-8327935 GCA_032361065.1 Enteromius trimaculatus | reverse complement strand
CTGTTGTTCACTGACGAGCTGCGCAGAACCGTGTTCATTATCAGCGTGGATCTGCGCAGCTCGTCAGGGAACAACGGCTGTGTGTAGTATATACGGCTCAATGTGAAGTCACGCACCTGACGGCATTTACCGCTGATTACAGGACCGGCTTTACTGACAAATCGCAACATATCGACTGATCTTTATCGGTGCATCCCTACTTTCAAGTACATTCAGGACATTAGAAACGCTAGTTGGTGTTCCAGTATAATCCGTCCGCCGAAACTCATCCAGTGGGAAACGTTCCGCGGTGCAAAAATAAATGCGTTAAAAAAATGTAACGTGTTTTTTTTTTTTGTGTAATTAATTAATCTAAATTAACACATTAAAGTTCCGGCCCTAGTTTAAACTAAATCATTTTGTAGGTAATTTACTACGAATTGTTATATGACCTGAAATTACTAAGGATTTAAGGCTAAATCTTTTAATACTATGAAGTTTAAATCAAGGCTAAATCACAGTTGTGGTCTCTCATCTGAGGTGTTCGGAGTAAATCAGGTCTCTTTATAATATACACCAACTCAGTGACGTCTTACGAGTTGAGTGCTGGCCAGATGAGTTGTTAAATTACAAATCGATCGTTAACGGACCTAGACGATTGTGTGCTCATCTGTTGTTTGGACGTCGGAAAAGATTTGTGTCAACAGCAACAACACTTAAATCACTGCTTATGTTTTTTTTTTTCTTTTATTAAAAGTGTTCGTGTTAGTTGCATCATGTGTGGAATGCTTCATGCCAAGAGATTTTGAGAGATGGAGAGTAAAGGCACGGAGAGAGAGTGTTTACACATGGTCCGGTCACTTTATGCGTGGCGATGCGTCCAGCATTAGCTCCATTATATCTGACTATATCATGTCATATAACCTATAAACCGCTCTCACTGCTTTTTTATTTACATTTTGGCAGGAGTAAAATGTGCACATGTGGTTTTCACCAGCAGATAGATTTAGACTTGTCCTGCTTCATCTGGAGTGCATCCCAGACACCACCTGAAGTGGTTTGAGTGATCAGATTTAAATCCACCTCGAAAGCGTATCGGAATGCATTTACTCTGAGGAAGTGCACGAAGTAAGCAGGTGTCAGGCCAAGAGAGTGTGCTCTCAGTTCCCCCAGTTAGCAAGAGCGCTCTCGCAACCTCAGCAGTTATTTACACATGAACCAATCAAATACGGCTTTGGCCAGGCAAAAAAACAAAAAAAACAAAACTGATTGATGGGTGTTGCTAGGTGCTTGACGGGTTGCTAGGATTATGGTTGAAAGTATGGAAAGTACGGTTGCTAGTGTGTTTCTAGGGTAATAGATTGAGGGATCACAGGGTGAGGCCGTGCAGAGGTGTGATCAGTAGTGATGTTTGTCATGTGTCTGCTGTTATTGACTCAGACGGGTTCGCTGCAGTTGTATTAGCGGCTCTGTCCCGTCCGGGCCGATGCGGGGTTAAATGTCTCGCTCAGAGGCGCAGTGCTGATGTCAGTGATTTCCCACTTTACGGAGGTGAAGCGGAGAGTGCTGCGTTTGCACTCCTCCGTCGCCAATCCAGCAGCACCAATAAAACGACTCATGCTAGCGTGATATTAGCCAAACTAGATCCTTTCCATTCCCAATAAAGGCACAGGCTGTTGAACGCCGCCGTAATTTATGGCAGTCAGATGGTGGTCGCATCATTAGCGCTGCTAGTTAGCTCTGGGCTCCATTTGATTAGCAGTCACAGATCACATTTCTTTAAAACTCTTCGGTGGCACAAATGAAGAATTCAGCGCAGAGTAATTGGCTTCAGTTCGTCTCGCGCGCTCAGTTTTGAGTTCATTCTGATTTGCCCTCGAGTCTCGATGACTGTAAAAGTCTTTCGTAAGGAAAATGAAATGACAGTAGAGCTCAGCAGAGCCATATGCTAACACACGCTAATTCACCAGTACAGGATTACCTACAGATCCGAATCGATTTTTTTTTTCTTTTGTAATAAATATATTTAATACAAACTGTTTATATACACATGTATGTATTTCTATTTTTTTTTTAAATAATTTTCCTACTAATAATAATACATTTTAATAATATTTAATAAAATAACTTGGGTGATGTTCATATGTGTGTGTGAAGAGAGAATAGTCCAGTCACAGTTATCAGATTGTGGGACTCTGTATGGATGGACTTTGCGAGTGTCTCAGATTAGCTTTCAGTCGTCTAACAGAATGAGAGCACTGGAGTGACTGATGCTGCCAGCACTCGCCGTGTAATCGTGCAGCGACACACACACACACACACACACACACACACACAGGGGTTTCTCTCCATTTACTGCCGGCTGGTGTACAAAGCCTTTGCGCTCTGATGAGACGAGCAGCTCTGGTTTCATCTGAAGGAAGTTCAGGGTCCATCTTAGATCTTTGCCATCACGCTCGACCCTTTAAATACTGCGGCTCCTCTCAAGGGTGTGTGTTTCCTCGTCTGCTGCTGAGAGACGCTTTATCAGGACTAAACGTCAGCATATGTTCAGCAGTTGGCTGTCGGCCTGCAGCCGCTAACATGCTCAGGGAAGAGTTTCCATCACCCGGAAGAAAATAGCGTCTTCATTTACACTCGTTCATGCATCGATTCATGCTAACGTCCTTCCAAACAATTAATAATTTATGTGTTTGTTTGTTGTTGTTTAAGAAAACAATCTGGGCATCCTTAATCACACTTGGGAATGTGGATTTTCCTGCACTTTGAAGTTTGTGCTCGTAGAAGTGGCATCTGCAAGAAAATGTTTACTTATGTAATTTAATTCAATTTACTTCATCTGTAGAAACATATATAATAATAACATTGTTTTTTTAAGATGTTCCTGTGATGCTTTTGTGTAGTTTGACAGTCTCTGGTCATATCTGGGTTCCTTACAGTAAAGTGCTGTGTGTGTGTTTATGTGTGTGATGTCACATGCAGGTGTTTTATTGAGAGGTGTGTGTATTTTGCAGTATTAAGGGGGGTGTGTGTGTGCTGATGGAAGTCTTTGTGGCGCCAGATTCCTGGTTCTTTCTTTGTTGTTTGCAATCGAAACCTTCCCATGAGCCTCTAGTGATGAGTGTGAGGTAATGAGCTCTGGATCAGCGGCTCTGCTGTGTTTGCCTCTGCTGGAAACATGGACGAATGGAGAATCTTTTCCGATTACTTTAACGAATGACGAACTGCTCAAATAGTGATACTGGGGGGTTATTATATCAGTATTTCCCTCAAGGAAGAATTCATTTCAGTTCTTTCTTTCTTTTGAACAGTAATTTATACAGTGTATATATAGTAAATTACATAAATTTTGTAATTATTGGAACAGAGTTCTATTTAAATGTAATTTGCAGTGGCGCAGATGGTAAAGCATGTGCTTTTTTTTAATGCAATCTTCTTTTTCAGATCTCTTATCAAATCAGAAAGTTATTTATTTTCAATAAAATTAAAGCAAATAATCAAAGTTGAAAATAAAGTATTGGGTAGGGTTGGGGTAGGTGTACGGAAGGCTTATTAGTCCCAGCAATGTGGCATCCATTTATTCATTTGAATGAAAATTCATTTCAAAATTTACATTTAATAAGTTATTAATGCACACTGTTTTTATAATGCATGTGTGTGTCATATTTCATGAAGTACACAGCCTAGCTTTTAAACATGATTAACTCTCGCACATACACACACTGAATGCACACTTTTAAGTTCTTAAAAGCAAGTAAAAATCCCCTAAAGCAGTCAATGATGACATAATGATGATCTTTTTTTTAGCTCTTGTATAGTCCCTGTAAGTCCGGTCTTATCTGGTCTGAAGTGTTTTAATGAGTGTAGATGAGCTCTCTCATTGTTTCTCGGCACGCTAAGGAGATAATGAAGCACTTGCTGTTGGTTTGACGAATCCGCATCTATTCCCCACGTGTGGATTACTCCTCCAGCTCATCACAATAACCAGCTTTAAAGAGCTGAGCGGCTGCTTACCAGTCCTTCAGAGCCGGACTAACATCTCATCATTGACTCTGTGTGTTTTCATGTCCTTCTCGCTCTTTCTGCTTTTCTATTTTATTTTTTTTTCGGGTGTTTTGTGCCACAGCATGTCGACTGGTTTGATGAATGTGTTTTTATTGAGGCAGCGTAGCCTATCGCCTGCTCATTATCAGCTTCATTTACATATATCACACGACCTGTATGCCTGTGTAGCATGAGCAGAGAGAGACTTATATGAGCTGAATGGTTATTTAATTTTTTTTTTATTTTTTTTTTTGTGTCAGAAAATGTAATAGAAAATTGTATAGTCATTATTTATTATAGGTTATTTTTATTCTCTTGTTGAACAAAAAAAGTAGCTCATGAGTCCAAATTATGGTTTCTCCTTTTGTTGTGTGGTTCATTGATAAATCTTGATAAACTGGAAAAAAAAGAATGTAACCGTCTTGACACAATTTATTGGCAATATTTAGGCACCAATAGTTCCACAAACTAACAGAGAGATACTGTATATGGTCATACTGTATATGGTCAGTTATGCTTTTAATAAAAGAAAACCCAAATCAGACAATCATTCATTAAAAAAATGCATTGGGTGAGAAATAAATTGGGTAAAAATAATGAAAAAACAGGAGGAAAATACTTTTGTTGCACAATAAAATATGTAAAAATAAGAAAATAATGGTAAACAAAATAACGTACATTTGCTCGTCAATTAAAAAAAAAGGTTTCCAATAAAGATGGGTAAAAATAATAGGGGGGAAAACATTATTTTGTTGTTCAATATAATTGGTAAAAATAAGAAAAACATAGTGGAAAAAATACTTTTGTTGGCCAATAAAATTGGTAAATAAGACAGTAATGGTTAATAAAATAAATAAATGATAAATAAATAATGAACAAAAAATTAAAAAAAATATTTATTTAACCAATACATGTTTACGTGTACCAATACATAACATTTGTACATATTGGGGAGGAAATATTGTGAAAAAGTAGTTTTGATGGCCAAGAAAATGGACAAAAGTAGGTAAAAAGTATTCATTCAATCATTAATGGATAAAATAGTAAGCTTGGATGATAAAACAGGAGAAGCACAAGTATCATCTAGAGATCAGATCATGTTGGCCTGAGGGTGCAAAACAGTAAAAAACAACAAGCAACCAGCAAGAATACTCAGCCTAGAACCTGCAGACAGCACTCAGGATGTGTTTAAAAGTGTCTGTGTGTGATAGAGACACATGCACCTCATCCCATGCCCTCATTAATGCTCATTCTCTCTGTGTGTGTGCAGTGACAGGTTTCCCGTATCCCGCGGCTGGAGCGACGGTGGCGTACAGAGGCGCTCATCTGCGGGGCAGAGGCCGGGCCGTTTACAACACCTTCCGCACGGCTCCTCCTCCTCCACCCGTCCCGGCGTACGGCGCGTGAGTCTTTCTCAGCAAATACTGATCAGTAATTACATCAACTGACACATAATCCATTCAGTTCAAATCAGTCGATTCACAGCCGTGCAAAGTCAGTCATGTGACTCTATTCCTGACGCAGCAGTTGCTCATGTCTGTGATAATCAAGTGCTCTCGTCGTCTCTTCTCTGTCTCTCAGGGTGGTGTATCAGGATGGATTCTACGGCGCAGAGATCTACGTGAGTAACTTTTGTTTCTTGAAGGATGAGAGCGGAGTGTAATTTCAGCCCAGGATCTCTGGCGTCGATTAAGCGATGTCTGGTGTTTGCCAAGAAACCTGACAACCCAATTCTAGATTCCCTTCAGTCACCACAAACTCTGAGTTTGGCAAAGAAGCATAGTTCATAGATTCAGTGGAAACCAAAGCCGTGATCTTAGTTCAGTGCTACTGTCCTGGCATTTTCTTTAACAGTTAAAGGCCCGGTTTCACAAACAGGGCTTAGCTTAAGCCAGGACTAGGCATTCGTTTAATTAAGATATTCAAGCAACTTTTACAAAAATGCCTTTTACAGGTGTGCATCTTAACACAGAACAATGACACTGACATGTTTTAAGATATATCAGAGCAAGATATTTTCATCTGAGACAGCTCAAACATGCAATTTAGTCTGGGACTAGCTTAAGCCTTGTCTGTGAAACTGGGGGGAAAAGTCATAGCAATAGAAAACTTGACAGGCATCATCCGTGATCCACGCACGGATTTGGATTCAAATATTGGTTAATTATATTGCCATTATTGTGTATGTATTGGGCTGTGATTTTTCACTGTAAACGGTCACAACAGTTTTATTTATATTCATTTATTTATATGAGCACCCTAAACCTACCACCCGTTAATAAAAGACAAGATAAACCAGCAGTTACAACTACCAGCATTATTTATTAAAAAGGATTAATATTCTAATTCTTTCCCAGACAAAAGTATTTAAGCAATTTTGAGCGTGGCATGGTTGTTGGTGCAAGATGGGCCGAGTATTTCACAATCTGCTCAGTTACTGGGAATTTCACGCACAACCATTTCTAGGGCTTACAAAGAATGGTGTGAAAAGGGAACAACTTTGACTGAAATAACCACTTGTTACAACCGAGGTATGCAGAAAAGCATTTGTGAAGCCACAACACGCACGACCTTGAGGCGGATGGGCTACAACAGCAGAAGACCCCACCGGGTACCACTCATCAAAAAGCTCACCAAAATTGGACAGTTGAAGACTGGAAAAATGTTGCCTGGTCTGATGAGTCTCGATTTCTGTTGAGACATTCACATGGTAGAGTCAGAATTTGGCGTAAACAGAATGAGAACATGCCTTGGTACCACTGTGCAGGCTGCTGGTGGTGGTGTAATGGTGTGGGGGATGTTTTCTTGGCACACTTTAGGCCGCTTAGTGCCAATTGGGCATCGTTTAAATGCCACAGGCTACCTGAGCATTGTTTCTGACCATGTCCATCCCTTTATGACCCCCATGTACCCATCCTCTGATGGCTACTTCCAGCAGGATAATGCACCATGTCATAAAGCTTGAATCATATCAAATTGGTTTCTTGAACATGATAATGAGTTCACTGTACTCAAATGGCCCCCACAGTCACCAGATCTCAACCAACACGAGCAATTCGTACATATTCGTACGAGGTGCCAAATTTGTGCCAATTCGTACTAGTTCCAAAATCACGTGATGGGTAGGTTTAGGGGCGGAGTTATGTTTAGGTCATTCGTACAAATTCATACAAATTGCCATCTCGTAAAATACGTACGATTTAGAATAAATCGTATGGATTCGTTCGAGTGAGGTCGTACAAATTCGTACGAATTATCCACCTCGTAAAATACGTACGAAATTGCCGTGAGATCAGGTTGTCTCAACCCAATAGAGCATCTTTGGGATGTGGTGGAACGGGAGCTTCGTGCCCTGGATGTGCATCCCACAAATCCCCATCAACTGCAAGATGCTATCCTATCAATATCAGCCAAGCATTTCTAAAAGAATGCTTTCAGCACCTTGTTGAATCAATGCCACGTAGAATTAAGGCAGTTCTGAAGGCGAAAGGGGGCCAAACACCATATTAGTATGGTGTTCCTAATAATTATTTTTGTCGTGAGGGTTTAGGGGGTAAAGCTCAAGACACACTGGATGATTTTTGTCCGTCCCAGATGAAATATTGATTGTCAGAGTGTCTGATCATCTAACAGTGTGTTTACGGGCACAGTCCATGTTTACTGACAGCCAATAAAAACACGACATGAAATCAACATGGCATGGTGCCAAAACATAGAACTGCTTACCTCAAGATTTCTCTATTGCCGCTTTCTTTTTTCAGCACACATAAAGCTACAATGGCTAGTGTGTGATTTATGAAGCTCTTTTTGTTTACCGCTAGCACATGTTGATGATGTTTTAGTACCATGCGTTGTATAGTACGAGTCAGGTGTCATGATCGTACAGTCGACACACACACTGTAGTCAGGTTTATTAGATCAGGGTGGCATGCAGTGATCTTATAGGATTGCTAAAGTCATGAAGTGTGTCTTAAGGGGTCACACGCAAGCAAAAAAAACACCTGTGTGTGTTGTAGTGGTTAGTTGATTGTTGTCTGTGTGAGTGTTTTGTGGTTGGTCTGCAGTGAGTCACTGATAAGGTGAAGCGGCTTCAGATAAATGGATTCATCTTCCCCCCCGGCGCTGCTGTACACACACACACATCTGTAAGACGTCTCACATCTGTGTCACCCTGATGGTGACACACTGACCCGCAGGAGAACAAACATTCACACACCTCTCTTTCACTCTCATTCTCTGCTGTCAGTTCATCTTAATCTTGAAAAATTTGGTTTCAGTTTAAAATGCTGTATATTTTTAATCTTTTTAACTTTTCATTTTGTGAATTGATTTTCTGCATTGCTTCCTTTTTATTTTCTTTCACCTCTTTTTTTTATTTTCCTTTGTTGCTTCTCATCTTCTAATCTTTAATATATATATTTTACTTTTCTTTTCTATTCTGATTCGTTCCCTCTACTTTTCAAATACTATTCTGTGTTCCTTTTCTCTTTTTCTTCTCGCTTTTCTCATTTTTCAGTTTTTCTAATACATGCATCTTTTATCTTGTCTCTCTTCTCCTCTCTTCTGGTCTCCTCTCCTCGTGTCTGGTCGTCTGTTCTCTCATCTTCAGTGGTGTGGTCTGTTATATTTAGCGTCGGGGCTTTCGGTGTCCTGATAAAGGCATGTTCTGTGTATTGGGCCGGAGGTGCTGACAGTCTGATTTATTACCCCGTGTGTTCGCAGGCGGGGGCTCCAATCAGCGCGGTCCCGCAGGAAGTTCACCACGCCTGCTCCTCCTCACTTCCTGTCCCCAGGGGAGGGGTCACATGACCTCGCGATCCCCCGCTCAACCTCTAACCTGATTTCATTTCACTTTCGCTCCCATACTTCTTGCGATTTCAAATTGTTTTCGGAGTGATGGTAAACCGTAGCGCTGGAGAGTCTCCACGTGCTCGTTTCAGTTCCGTGCTGACTGTCTCAAATTCTCCACTCAATAAACGTTGCGTGGCCGATTTAAATGCAGCACACATTATCATTGCGAGCCTTCCACACTCAGCATCTCAAATATAAATCAGCAGCGTTATAGCGTGTTGCAGCGCCCCCCGGTGGCCCTCTGCGGCCGCTCAGGGGCATATTCTGTGTTTGTCGGGCCGGAGAATGTAAAACAGGAGCTGTTCTCGTTCTGACGCTCTGATTAATGTATGTTATTAGGCATCTGCCTACAGACAAATGAGCTCGACTCCACCTCAGAGTCTCTGCTGATTATGATACAAGCGGCAAATCAACAGAATCTGCTCCGTTTTCTGGAGAAACCAACAAGAGCCAAGAGAGATGTGTTTCAAAACCTATAAAGATGGCATCTGAAGGCATCATACAACCGAGTGTTATAATTGGAGAATATGACAGAAAAAGCAGCTCAGGTTTATTCAGAGACATACAGAGTAAAAATAGGCAGTTTAGTACAGATATTTAAATGAACAAAACATGTGATTTATTTTTATAACAGTACAACAGGTATAGTACGTACATAAAATTATGTCAAGCTATATCTCCAATAATATGTCGTAGTAAGATGATAACTAAGCGTTTTATGATCAAAGCTCTGTAGTTTCACAACATATTTTAGATACACATTAGATAGAGATATGGTAAACACTATATTTTTTTCATTAAAATATTGTCCCAAAATATGTTGACCTAGGGACACTTCGAAGTTGGCAAAATCAGGACGTGCGTATTTCATAGTAAGAGTGTGTTCAGGGTGCGGGATACATGATAAAATATAGTTTTGTTGTTGTATGTCTTTTTTGTGTTGATCTTTTTGTGTTTTTTGTGTTTTCAGGGTGGATATGCGGCGTACAGATATACTCAGCCTGCAACGGCTACAGCATACAGCGACAGGTACCAGTTCATTCTCACATTCAGTGCTGCATAACATGATAATAATAATAACAAAGCTAATGTATCTTTTTCTTTTTTAATGTCACTGCTGATTCTCTATAGCAATATATATACATTTGTTAAACATTTTAACGTTTAGTTATTTGTGTCCTTGTCATTTCTATTGTTTTATATGCTTTTGAAATATTTCTACTAAGCTTTAACTTACACTTAAAGTAATTTTAGCGCTGAAGCATATTTCTCTACACCATGAACTTTTCAATTTTCATTTAAGTTATCAATCTAATTTACTTCACATGAGGAGAAAGTAAAATACAGCCAGAGTCTGTATAACGAGCCTGAGTGAGGCAGCAATTTGCTAATGAGGAGGAGAAATAAACTTAATTCAAGACCCATCACTGAAACCAAGTCACAATCCGCAGTTTTGCTTCGCAAGGAAATGTATGCTGTTTTAAAGGATGTTTAGCTATTTCTACTGGAAAAGAAAACAATAATCCTGATTACGCAGATTAATGAAATGATGTTTTGCGCTGTGCTGAAGTCCGTGTTGTGCTTTCAAAGCAGGTTTCTTGCCAATCCAGACTGAGTCAGCACACTTAACGTCCAGTTTCATAAACACAGACTTTAAAGCGTATATATCTCTTGCGGTAAAGCTGGCCTTTTCTCTCCCGCTCTCCGTTTGTCTGCTGGAGTTGTTGCCCGCAGCCGAGGGCTTGTGTTTTCTTATCTGCTCTCTGCAGACCTTCATTTGCAAGCTGTATTTGGAGAAGCAGCAGAAGAGAGCAGAATATGTGCAATATATAAATGAAAGGAAATGACACGTGTTGTCCTTCCTGTGAAGGATTAGTTCCAAACCAGCGACACAACGCCTGCGGCACCTCATTTGCCTCTTTCACCTTTCTTCCCCTCGCTCATTATCTCTTTTCAGTCATTCTTTTGCACTCATGCTTAATTTTTACTCACTCTTCTTCTCTTTTCGTGTCGTTTACCAGAAATTGTTTCATAGAAAAATAAAAACACGTTCCACAGAAAGTTGTCCTTAGGCAAATTTAAAAAACACTGAAAGACAACAAAATATGAACCCGTTCACATCTGAAGTTTTAATGTAGTTTATTTCATTTAGAAATCCCCCAAAATGCCATTCTTACTCACTGGAAAAACTCAAAAAATGTACTTTACATACAATTCACTACAGGTTTCAGCTGAAATAAGTGCATACAGAATCAACAACCTTCATTCTTTTATACTTAAATTTTGATTACAGGGGGAGATTATTTTCATGCACAATACTATGTTTTGACATCAAATAGCACTTGGTTTAAAAAACTATGAGATTTTGACGTTTCCATCACATGAAAAGCTCCATTTGTATGGCTTTTCTGACATGGTAAGCTTGCTCGGAAACACACCCGGTACATTACGTTTGTGAGGCCAGTCATGCTAATTTACTTTACTGAGTATTTATTTAGTTTTATTATAGTGTCCATAACAAGTCTGAAAATTTTGCTAAAGTTTCCATGTTGTTGAGAATAGTTTTGGTGTGTACTTTAATTTCGATATTTGACTCATATTACAGAAGTAGGTTGTAAATGCTGTTTCATATTGTGTTTACACGCATGTTAAAATGTCTCCGCAGTTATGGGAGAGTCTATGCAACCACTGACCCATATCACCACACCATCGGCCCGGCAGCCACCTACAGCGTGGGGACCATGGTAAGATAAAGCACTGTTATAAACCCACACACGCAACAGCACGCAAATGTACTTCGTCAGAGTTGTATTAAGAACTGTTTCCCACCTTTTTTGTCCACCGCACATGTACCAGGTGTGTTTCTGTGAGTGGTTTTTCCCTAACACGCTCCCTGACGAGAGGAAGTCAGTCGGTTAATGTCTGTTTTTAGCTAGCGTTTGCAGCTAACATCAAAGATGAAGGCACTAATGGGCCGTCAGAGTGAGGAGAGCTCGTCTCTTCTCCGCTGCGTCGTTTGCTCTCTAGTTCCCCTAAATTAACGATCATGTAACGCATGCTGCAGTGTGCCGTGGGACAGACTCGACTAAAGGAAGAAGGCGACAGAGGATGGCTTATTTCCAACCACCTCTCAATCAAAAAGAAGAAAAAAAGAAAAGTGACTGTTGTTTGGCACTCCGGCATGCATGCGATTTCTCAACGACAAGGACGTCAGCAAAACACATTAAAACCAAATAAGAAAGAAAAAAGAAGCAGTAGTAAACAGTTCCCCGGTGCAGCTGCTAGCTAAAAGCTTTCATTAATTAAGACGCTTTGTTTGAGACTCTCTTCATTTACTTAATTAAGACTGTGCCTGTACGCTTTTCTTTAATTCCTGCTTCCCTGCAAATTTCCTTCCTTGTTTCTTCATCAACAGTGAGAAAAATGACCTCATCACAGAGCCGAGAAGCCCCTTCAGTGGCTCCGTTCCAAAACATAGTGAGCCGCCTGTCTACTGCTTACAAAGAGACTGTTCTTGCATTGACAACTGCTAGAGAGAGAACAGTTTTAATAATCCAAAAAGTGCTAATGATCTATTTTGTAATTAGACTGACCTTTATCATTTATTTTTGTAAAATGTAATTTTTTACAATTTATTTTCTTACGCAGTTTTGGGTGGATGTTTTGTCACAGTGCATTCTGGGACTGCACATAATCAATGTACAAAGCACTATAGACCTCAGACTATTGCAAAATCCCAATTTGGCTCCTTAGTATTTTGTCTTTTTTTTGTCACAATTTAATCTAAATGTTTAAAATAAAAGGGTAATAAAGATAAAAGGAAGTTTTTTTGTTTTTTTTTTTGTTTTTTTTATTAGAAATACATTTAAATAAAGTAAAAACGTAAATAATTGTCAAATAATAACATAAATATATATATATACATAAACTATATATTTAAAAAAAAAAATGCTAAAATTTACCTGGGGCCTGTTCCATAAAACAGGTTTACCAAATAAGCCAGGCTTATGGCAGATAGTCTGACTTACTTTAATACAAATTAACTGGCAATAAGTCAGACTAACTGAAATAAGCCTGGCTTATACTCTAATCTTGGTTTATGGAACAGGCCCCTGGTCATGATTAAGGACCATTTAGATATTCAGTCTAGAAAATAAGGAAAACAAAACAAAAAAATAATACTGATGGACAAAACTAACTTTTTGTAGTGTGCTTCTGACGCTGCATTACAGTTTGTCCAAAAAAAGGTCTCTTAGAAGTCTTCTGAAGCGCTTCTATGATGTCCTACAGTGCTGTCTAGTTAGGGAGCTCACTAGGTTTTGAAACAGACCCAACTTGCCCATTTATTTATGTGTATGTGTGTGTGTTTGACTACAGATGCAGAAGAACCTGAGAACTCTGATTTACAGAGCAATCAAATGATCCCTCGTCTGTCAGAGAAAGAGCACTTTGGTTTTCGGCTCTTTCATCATAACTGATTAATGCGACGGTGCGAGATGGGAGAGCTTTTCGCTTTTAAAATTCCTTTAATAATTAGTTCCTCTGAGGTTGCATTGGATTCTCTTTGCTAGTTTTCCCAGCGTCATGAAATTGCAGAAGGCTTCCACCCAGACCAACGAGTGGGTTCCCCCTTAAATTAGGGAGAATTATCCTTTGAAGGTCTCGGCTTTCTGGAGTAAATTACTCGTACGGTCCAGTATCGTGGGGCGTGTTCGAAGACCATCACTCGCTCCCACGCCTGCACACTAAACTTTAAAGAGAATAATTGTACATGCCTTTGAACACCATTGGAATTCATTTGATGCATCGTAGTCTGAGGTCTATAGTGCTTTCAGTCGACCGATGCCATTTCTGCACAATGCATGCAGACAGAACGCTAGTGAAATTGCTAGTTAGCGACTCTGTAATGAGATACCAAAAAAAGAATGCAGATCCCTTCATGAGCAGGGCAGCCCCTTGATCTCACCATTATTAAACTTAAGTTTTGAGAAGTTTTCTAAATCAGTTCTCAGAGTTCATCAGCATTAGTGAACACACACACATGCTGAAAATCTTCTCACCTTCAGGCCATGGAAGATGTTATATTTGAAGAGATGTAGTATTGCTCAGCAATCAAACCTTTGCAGTGAGTGGGTGCCGCCAGGATGAGTATCAGTGACGAGAAAAGTCGCATGTTTGTAATAAAAGTCCAAACTGGCTAAAATAGTCCCAAGGGTTGCCTTGTCTGAATCAGCTCTGAACAAATATGTGGGCGGATGTTTGGGATCCCATTCTGGCGGCACCCATTTACTACAAAGGATCTATTAATGATACAAACAAACAGATTTTTTTTTTTTTACCTTTTATTTGAGTTAGCTATTCCATTATATTAATGGCAGAATTCTAAAGGAAGGAAGTTTGAGAAGCAGGAATTCCGTCGTTGCCGTGACCACCAGCTTGACTCTGATTGGTGCTCTGTCATCTTTGATGTTGCAGGCGAGCCTTTACCGAGGAGGCTACAGCCGCTTCACGCCCTACTAGAGACTAAACCACTGATTACGCAAACTAACACACAAAACCACTAGACTCGTTCCTCTACACGGAGTGCGATTTCAAACTAAAATGCTTCCAGGTCACCCAATGACCTCATCCCGACAACATTCTCTCAAGTGGACGTTGTGGAAATCAGTGGGAAAATCAGAAGAGCAGCTCATAAATGTGGAGTTGATGTCAGATTTTTCTGAATTTTTCATTTTAGAATTTTTGTTTCCTCACGCAGTTGTGTTTTGTCTGCAAAAGTACAGACAGTGGGTTTAAAAAGGCAAGAACGTGAACTATTATGTGGTCCTTTTGATGATTGTTTTTCTTTTTTTGGTCGTTTTGTTATGTATATAAGCTGCTAGTGTGAATTCAGACATGAGACAAAAATATCTCAGGACTCTCTTCAACTTTTCTCTGAATCCAAAACCACCCCAGCAGACGTTCAGATATATATATATACTTCACCAGATATCGCCAGCATACTCTAGTCTCTGTGGTCTGAAACAGTATGTTTACTTTATGAATAAGCTGTTCTGGTTTAGTCGCTGGGGTTTTGTTTGAAGGGTTTCTATGCATGTTGTTTCAGAGATGAGAGACCTCTCACGTTTGCACTAACAGATTTACCTCTGTACACAGTGGACAGGTTTAACTCACGCTAACTCATGCTGAGTGCTTGTACCATAATACATACAGTACAGGATAAAAACATTTCATATATGGAAATATTGCGTAAAGTCATTTAAGATATTAGACTTTGAGAGCAATACGATTTTCAAAGGAAGGACAAATTATTAGATTCTTGAAAATTTAAGGATGCTTATTAAGACATAATGGGATTTAAAGAGATGTGAGAATTAGCTTGATTTACAAAAAATAAATAGACATGGGGAGATTGAGGGAGATACACAGAGAAATATTAAAATAATAATAATGATAGGGGGTGACGTGGGGAGATTTACACTCAAAAAATATAAATGTTTACGCTTGAATAAATAAGTAAGGGGACATGAAGAGTTTATGTGTACATACAGAGATGTAAAGGAACACAATAAGGCAGGGCACTATGAGAAAAACAATGTTCAGTGTTTTGGGCTATTGTGTTTCTAAAATGCAAAGTGTTTATTTTATGACATGTTTTTAGTTGTTCTATACGTTTTACTTAAAATACTTATATTTGCAGGTTGTTTTCTCGAAATGAGTTTAGTTCTCTACTTCAGTAGTACTGAAATACACCAAATTTCTAAAAGTTTTGAAATTTGACCAATTTGTTGGTTTTATTTTCTCTGATTTATAAAGGGATAAAAAGAGACACCTGTAACTCTAATGTAAAAAAAGAAAAAATGCTTCAATATTTAAAGAGTTAGTTCACCCAAAATGATAATTTTGTCATACATTTTTTGTGTCGTTTCAACACCATAAGACATTCGTTCATCTTCTAAACACAAATTAAGATATTTTTGATGAAATCAGACAGCCATCTGAGCCTCAATAGGCAGCAATGATCCCAGAAACATAGTAAATACATTGGTAAAACAGTTGACATCAGTGGCTCAACTTACGTCTTCCACCATTTTAGAGAGTATTACAGCGCAATGCATTCGCAAGTTTTAACGTATTTGACATCTGCCTTGTTTTCATCCAGGGGAAAACAAGAACATGTACGTAATCTGTGGTTATTTACACCAAAATGAAAGCGAACGCATGCGTTGTGTTACTCTCTAAAATGGCGGAAGACGTAAGTATGGGTAGAAGAGTGGTGGAGTTAAATGATGTTATTTTTGTTTTCTTTGCACAACATAAAGTATTCCCTTAGCATCACAAAACTGAGCCACTGATGTGACATGGACTGTTTTACCGATGTTTTTACTACATTTCTGGACCTGGGATCATTTCAGTTGTATTGCTGTCTATGGAGGGTCAGATGGCTGTCTGATTTCATCAGAAATATCTTTATTCGTGCTCCCAAGATGAACGGAGGTCTTACGAGTTTGGAACATATCGTACATATTCTACGAGGTGGCTAATTCGCACGACCTCACTCTTCTAAATCGTACGTATTTTACGAGTTGCCAATTTGTATGAATTTGTACGAATGACCTTAACCTAACCCCGCCCCTAAACCTACCCGTCACGAGTGAGGTCGTACGAATTAGCACGAATTTGGCACTTCGGGCGAATACGAAGTGAGACTGTGTTGGTTTGGAACCATATGAGGCTGAGTAATTAATGAGTAATTAATGAAAGAATTTTCATTTTTGGGTGAACTGACCTTCAGTTTGAAGTAGATAATGCCTCATTTGCGAATGTAAAAGAAACATCTCTGAACAGTTTTTTTTTAAATGTACTGTATGTGTAGGTGATGCATTAGCTCAAATTTGTTCACCTGTAGTGTCTTGCCTTAATAAAACATACTGAGACACAGTGATGCATAAAGAAAAGAGAAAAGAAAGGAGAGAAGCTGTCAGCTGAGAGTTTCTTATAAGGTCCTGCGCTTTCTTTTCCACCCTACACCTTCAGTCTGAACGCATTAATGATTAAATGTGAACATGTTCAGTCTATACCTCATTGATTCGAATGCGAAACATGGATAGAGACCTTAAGCAGTGTGACATTTGTTCATAATTAAGATCCCCAAGCTCATGTTATGATGCTTTGTACTGAATTTGGCTGTAAAATGTCACCTGATTCACATAATTAGGGCTATATCCTTAAGGATGTGCACTGAAACTTAAGTTTTGAGAGACGTGACTCATGCAAAAGGGCCTTTATGCTTAAAATAAGTGTAGTAAAGTTAACAATGTTTACACCCAAACATATCAGCATATCTTCTATTTTTTCCCCCCCAAATCTGCTGCAGATTTTTGCATCTCTAAAAGTCACCGTCACATTTATGATTTTGTGTAAATGACCTTTAGGGACTGTTTTGAGAGAGCTCTTGTCTTTGTTACGATGTGTAAAACTGGCATATTCTCTGAAGGTAAAAAGTGTGAGAGAATACGTTTTTTCACTGACTTGCAGTATATGTTAGTCTCCAGCAGACAGTCGCTCTGTGTTTTCCTCTCTGTATCTCCTGCCCTTTTATTCTGCTTTGACCTGTTAAGGCTGCTGCTGCTGATGTTTAACCGGAAAAAAGACCCTGTGGATGTGAAAGATGTGATTTTGTTGTTTTATTTCCACTGTTTCGACTTGACATTCATGTACAAAGAACCAGCAGATGGAAAACTATACACATGACTTGTATTTGCTTATTGTTTTAATATATTATTAAGTACATAATAAAGAACCACATTATTATTCTGCAGCTCATAAAGTCAACATATCAGCACACAAATTGATATGATTATTTACTCACGTCTAAGTCTTCAGGTCTCGACTCATTCAGACCAGCATGTTTACCTGCTGTTTAAGCAAAAAAAAAAAAAGACACAGCAAAAAAAAGCAAAAAAAGTTTGTAAATACATGTATATATACTTCATAAATATCATATGATTTTCAATACACTTATATTATGGATTTTATGTGTCTGAAAATATTCTATAAATGGTATGTCATTTATTTTCATTTGTTTTTGTCAGAGAGTTTTGTCAGAAGTATAAATATTTAACACTGTATATGACGTGGTCTTTTTGCATATGAAAATATTTGATGTTTATATATACAAGTTCATTATAATTCATGAATATGTCTACATAAAATAAAGAGATCACACGAGCTAAGGTCTCCTCCATTAAATTTATATAAAATACAGCAGCTCTAAAATGTATTTAGACACATTGCGATGATGTTTAAGAAAGGATGTCATTCTTGAAAACAAATTACAGTTGCTTTTCTATTTTGTTATGATTCAAGCAATAGTGGATTTGCCCTTCTGTCATTCTTGTATTCTGTAATTTTGTTTTTTAACACAATAATGTGTGAAAAATTGTTTAAACATCCTTAAAGGGTTAGTTCACCCCAAAATGAAAAATCTGTATATATATAGTGAAAGGCAGTGCTTTTTGTTCATAAACCTTACTAAATTTAATGAAAAACAAGACATAACATTGAAATAATTTTTAACATTTTTGTATTTTTATCTATTTTTTCTTTTATTTATTTAATCAGTTGAGACATTCATTTATTTGTTTGTTTTGCAATGTATGATATATTTGTGTGAGGAACAGACCAATACATTTCTCAGTGAAAACACTGAAATGTCAGTCCTGCTCACGCTAACTTTTTTTTTTTTTTTGCCA
Source organism: Enteromius trimaculatus (assembly GCA_032361065.1). Taxonomy (NCBI): domain Eukaryota; kingdom Metazoa; phylum Chordata; class Actinopteri; order Cypriniformes; family Cyprinidae; genus Enteromius; species Enteromius trimaculatus. The sequence continues at coordinate 8,309,306 of JAUMHP010000078.1, read as the reverse complement.
TGCATATACGTACTACAAGTAAATCTCATCTGCTTTTGCTTTTTCAGTAAATACAGCAGAAGAAAAAACAATGAGAGAGAGCGAGATCTGTACTGAGCACTTCAGGAAAGCAAGGACCATCATGAGAAAAGTGAATATAGAGTTACCAGAGGAGAACGAAGAAAAGTGCCAGAGGAGAACATAAAGGACTAGAATGGATGGAAAAGAGAGAAAGAAAACACATTCAGAAACATTTTATTTTTCTATATGTTAGCGTTTGTGGATGGAGCAGAGACGCTTGTGCATCTCAGAGACGACAGTAAACTGACGCTGAAATGACTGTGCAGGGATCCTCACGCTACGGCCCCGCCCACAACACCATCCACCAATCAGAGGCGATATAGGACGGGGGAGGAGCCAAAACAAGCAGAAGGCTGCATGACTAATGTGTTTCCTGTGGGTGGAGTCATCGTGTGTGCTGTGATTGGAGGATATCACTCTCGCCACACTTCCTGCGTCATGTGCTTCAGCTCACATCCTCATTGGTCATCTATTCACCCGCTTCCTGTGGAGAGACGTCGCCAGACCGCTTACAGGATACAGTTCACCCCGTGTGGGTGGAGCCGCTCATTCACTTCCTGTGGGCAATGTCATAACTCAGCTGAATGGACACGCTGCTGACCAACTTCCTGTGGTGTTCTTGGTTAGGACTCTGAAACTAAAGATGTCAACTACTGATCGATGTTGTCCGGCGGTAGATTACAAATTGAGGGTGTTGGTTCAGAAGGGGCGGAGCAAAATCCCTAATTAAGATTTACAATTTATACAAGAATGATTTTATGGACGGCTTACATTGATATTCATTCTGTTGCAAGTGTTTCGTTAAGACTAAGGGCCTGATTAACTAATAACTTGGGTCAGCACAAATCGCCTTATGGTGTTAAAATAGTACTGTCAGGATTTACTAAAGACGCGCAGTGAAGAATTAGCGCTGAAATAGCGTGGACACAGTTATGTCTGCTATTGTTAATTCGCTCTGTTCTTGGTAGATTGCTCTGGTCGTTATGGAAATGATCTGGCTGTGTCTGTTCTTTAAAGTGCAAATTGTCAGTAAATCACACGCAGAATTTTCCCCTCCCATCAGCGCTTTTACGGAATTGTGCGATAATGCTAATTTGCCCTGTTAATAAATCAAGCCCTAAGGTGCTGTTCACAGAGCATGAGGCTGCCTCTAAAACAAGAGTTTTTTTTTTTTTTTTAGCACAGCACAGCAGGCCTCAGTATGCATTTTTACTTAGAAAAACTATGTACAAGTAGCGCATTGGATTGGGGAATTGTTTGTGAATGCCCCCTAGGACTATACACCATGTAAATGAGTCTCATCTGCCAACCGAGTCTGAACAGAACTACAGATAATATTGAAAATGTAAAACAATAATACTGCCAAATGTTATGACAATATAGAAGATCTCTTTATTCACCAATAATGCATTAAATGAAACCAAATTGACAGTAAAAACATTTATAATGTTGTAAAAGATTTCTATTTTGAGTAAGCTATGCTCTTTTCGGCTTTCTGTTCCGACACAGAATCCTCAAATCTCTGTTTCCACAAAACCACAAAGCAGCACGACTGCTGATAACGCGCATAAAAACCAGAAACTGAAAAGCAGGAAATCAGTATGTTCGAGTAATTTCTGAAGATCGAAGTGACACTTAAGACGAGAGTAATGATGCTGAAAATTCAGCTTTGACAACCTGATCTCACAGCAATTCGTACGTATTTTACGAGGTGACTATTTGTACAAATTCGTACGACCTCATTTGTACGAATTCATATGATTTCTTCTAAATCGTATGTATTTTACAAGTTGCCAGTCCGAATGAATTTGTACGAATTACCTAAACCTAACCCCGCCCCTAACTCTACCCATCACAGGGTTTTAGACAAATCGGACAAAACCGTATGAGTGAGGTCGTACGAATTAGTACAAATTGGCACAAATTTGGCACCTTGTACGAATTGGTCGTGAGACTGTGTTGGCTTTGATCACAGGAATAAATTACGGTGTAGTTATATATTAAAACAGAAAAGAGTTATTTTAGTGTAACCATGTTTAACATGTTTGATGTATTTTACTGTTTTCTTAAATAAATGCAGCCTTGGTGAGTAGAAGAGACTTCTTTTAAAGAAGATTCAGAACTTTTGCGAAGGTGACTTTAACTCACATGTATGAAACACAAGCAGAATGATCATCTATGTAAATTATTCATAATATATATGCAACAATTTATGCAAAAAACGGCTTCACATTTACATAAAACTGATGCAAACTAATGCTCAACCCGAACAAAGACTCCCAGCATTCAGATCATGTGATGAAAGAGACGTCGACCAGTGACTTCTGGTCTATGAAACGCACTTGACTGAAGCTTGAGATTACCATGTTTACTTTTAAACCAGGGGACTAACTTCCAGCCAAAATGAACCGAGCCGCGGATGCATCTAGTATTTATCTTAGGGGGAAAAAAAATAAAAAAATTGATAAATAGATGAAAAAGCAAAGTATTATTCATTGAATTATCATAGTGCTATATGACAAATATATCCACATGTTTATCTACGCCTACATTAAATGCTTCCTTTAAACAATGTTTTACACAAACAGTGACTGTTAACCTGTTCTTTGGTAACTTTTGTCAGCTGTATGAAGTATTTCTGGGGTTTGATACGCCTGCGGGTGGGAGGAAGGGAGGGAGGGGGGGATGTAACGAACAGAACATTTTATTTGGGGAAACGGCTTGAACTTTTAAAGCACATTTTCCCTATCCACATGTTTTCAAGAATGTATTGATATATGTTCAGAGTGTAACAGTAGTTGTATTTGTACATACGCAACATATTTATTATCGGGCCGGTGGGGTTGAGAGCAGGGGTTGTGTGTGTGTGTGTGTGTGTGTGTGTATTTCTGAGTGTGTGTTTTTTTTTTTAATCCAATCTAAATCAAATCATGCCTCATTATTCAGCCTCTACTCTAATACATTCATATTATTTCACTTTGACTGCTATTGTTTTAATATAAGCTCCTTATGTTTGCAGCTCTAAATGCCCTACAGAAACCTTTGGCATGCTTAGAGTTTAATTAAGGTGGGATTTAGTGTTTTGTTCAGCAGTTTTATTTGTCCGAACAAATCTTTAGAGAAATTTTTTTAGAATGCATCTACACTTGAATTAGTAAGCAAAAGGCACTTTTATAAGCAAAGTGGAATCGCATTAATGGATTTATCCAAGTGTGATGATTTGGTTTTATGACTTTTGCCTGGTAAAAGAACACTTTAAGGTTTACATTTACTGATTGTTAAATAGTTTACATCAGGGTTTCCATAACTTTTTTTTTTTTTTGTTTGTCAGCCAAACCCATCTGATGTCTTTGTTAGTTAAAATCCCAATAATTTAACAACACGTTCACATGTTTATAGTTCTCTGATGCTGGTTAATGGTGCTGCGACATGAAGGTAAACAAATAAAATATTTGTTTAGTAAGTGGTTTATTTTATTGTTAGGGTGTTCAAAATATTTATTTTAATTAGATTCTTTAACGTAATTAATTATTATCTTTTAATTGCAGTTCTCAGATGAATCCCTGAGGTTTTAGCCCAGTTGAGATCAGCCTTTTAGCCATTTCATTAGCTAGTTTGGATGAGTTTTTTTTTTTTTTAGATATTTTCTTTTTTATATTTTACAATTTTTTTTAACATTTTTTTAATTTTATTGTGCTTTTGTAAAATATATATTTATTTTTGCAGCATTGTACTTATTTTTATTTATTTTTTACTTTTAGTTCCTGTAGCTATATTTTATTCTGGTTTTTTTTTTTTTTTTTTCTATTAAGTCCTGGTAAATGGTTTTAGTTTTTTTTTAGTTTAATAACACTAATCCAGATCAATCGTCATGTATGATGTTTTTTACATCCCGTTTCTGTTTTTAATTAAACTTTATTATAAACAATTTAGCACATTTTACCATATGTGAATTCATTCTGCAGAACTTCACCGATTCCCCTTCAAAATCAACATCGAAAATAAAGACCAATCTGGTTCTGCATAAACAGCTCACATACTTTTTATATACAGTCAATCATTCAGTTCGGAAGCATCCACACTCATATTTACATCAGACATCACATGCATCTATATGTGAAAAGGTCTCACCCAGGGTGAAGGGGGAAAGCAATTAACTGTGTGTGTGTGTGTGAGAAGTGAGCGAGAGCGAGCATCTGTCTGGTTTTACCGTGGTAAACGGTCTTTTTTCTATCTCTGCTGTGCTGTAAATATCCGCCCCGTCTCCTCTACCCCTCGACCCAGCAAAATCTTGTATTTTGTTCTAAAACGATAAGGTTTATTTGTAAGGATTTTTAAAAATCTATCTCTTTCTCATTTTTGTAAGCATTCAAATGATAAAATATCTAAACAAAAAAAAAGGTTTAAAGGTGAAATATTGAAAGATAAATGTGTCTCTCTGAAGCCCTCCAGATCTGTGACGTATCAGTTTGTGTTTTCTTTCTCTTCTACTATCGCTACAAGCCTCAGATAAAATCTCTATTTGTTATTCTGACATTAAAGTTATTATCATCATTATTATGACATCATATTTATTACTACCCATTGTTGATCATCATCGTTATTATTACATAAATAAACTTGTTTACTTCAGCATTTGGTGGAGGTTTTGTTTCTCTATTGTTTAGAATAATTATTCTACTTCAATGTAATAAAACATATCATTATAATTCAATACATTAACATTTATAAAGAAAAAAGGTTGCATGTTCGAGGATCAAGATATGTTCCCTAGAAACCCCTTGAATCAATTGCCCTAATAAAAAACTATATTAAACTCTTTTGAAATTATGCTGTTACGCACATCCAAGACTTACTTAGACAAACTCAACACTTCCATACTGTCTTACGACACTATACCTTCCCCATCACCAGTGAATAGGTTTCCTGGATCTACTGTACATGTAGGTCTAATTTAGATTACTTAAAGCTGCAGTACGTGACTTTTTTTGTGTTCAGAATTTGCTAAGTGCACCATGAATCCATTTTCAAAACAGTGTTTTTGGCTTGTCCTGAATCGTGATTCGTCATAGACATAAACAGACAGAAGTAGATCCGGCTACAATGTTCTTCCGCAAAACGCACGCAGTTCTGTTTATTAACCGTTAGAGCTCCAAAAGTTACTGCAGCTTTACTCAGATTCCCAAAAATTTGTAGGCTACTTGTATTTATATTATATTATATTTAAAATACTTGTAATTCACTTGTTTTTGTGCATTACATGATTATATTAACAAAATATCAAAAAAATTATTTACGATTTTCCATTTTTTTAATTTTATGTCCCCTCCACTTTTAAAAATCCCATTCGTGCCACAGATTTTTAATTTTGTATTTTTAAACCTCATCGTCGTCGCAGGAGCAGGACACTGCCTGTGTAAGCTATTTATAAGCAGGTGCAGTTGTAGGCAATTATTATTATTGTCATTCCCTGATGAACTTATTAGACTGCATTGGAAGCAGGAATGTTCATTTTGTTTATTTTATTTTTCTTAACCGACAATCGACTGTCGTTAAGCCATTACTAACCGACAAGATTGTTAAATTAAAATTAAATCATCATAACTTTGTTGTCTTCATAGTAGAGGACAGAGGCGGAGCTGCTTCAGAACAGAGAGAGAGAGACAGACATTTTCATAGGTACTGTAGATAGTTTGAAATCAAAAATTTGTTTAACAGTGGAAAATAAGTCTCGGATTATTTACATTTTTGATTATTTAAATCTTGGTGATCGTAGCTACTATTCTGTTTTGGCAGAATTGATCATTTTCATCAGGTGCACGCGCCTGGACCTAAGTTAACTTCCGGTCTGTGTTTGTTTATCGGTCTGGTTATGTCGCAGCTACAAACGCAGCTACCGATAAATGAAGTTGGTCTCAGGTTATTGTGCTGTGCGATGAATAACGTTCGTCTTCGAAAGGCTTCGTTGAATAACGTTAACCATTATTTAAAGTCACCTCCTGCTGGCAGAGAATGAGTTTGCATGTTTAATACATGCATCTGATTTACGCAGCGAACATATTTTGCTCGTTATAATCTACTCTGAAAGGTCTTAGCTGTTGTTATCGATTCTATTTGGATGTCTAGCGGAAGTTAAGTTAGGGCCACCAAAGCACGCATGCGCAGTAACGTTTGTTTATGCTGTCGTTGAAACAGTCTATAAATAACTTAATTAATTAATTACATAATAAAAAAAAGAATCCCATGTAAATGCAGGAAATGGGATTCAAATCAAAACCAAACCCCCACCCACTTCTCAAACCAAAGTTACACCCTTGGTTCCCAGGGTGATGTGAGAACGGAAGAGAGCATTTGTCTTCCTGCTTCCCCCTCAGGACTGTAAGATGGAAAGCACCTGTCCGTCTCCTAGGCAACCATTTACCTAAGAGCGGCATCGATCTCCATGAATCAGGCCCCGCGGAAACACACTGAGACGTACACACCATAATGGACAATAAACAAGAGTTCGTAAGAACTGTGAAACATCTCCACAAACACATGCTGGAGATGCTGGATAACAGAGCGCACATAAATTTAGGCTATGCACAGGAATAAATTATGCTGTTCAGACCAGGGCAATCCGTGTCACTTTTTCTAGTGAATTCCGGTATATAAAAAAAACAACATACAGCTTAATAAAGAGTATTCCATAAATAATACATACAGCACCAAACAGCTAACAACGGATTTGTGTCTATTTAATGAAGAAGAAAAAAAACTAATAGTAACCAAAAAAAAAAAAATTGTTGTGAACTTCAGACTCAGGGTGGACTCTTTACTGACATCTTCTGGTGAAATTGTGCAACTAACTCAAACTAACTCGTTTCCTAAAATCACTGTAAGCTAAGTAGGTCATGAGTTCCACTAAACTGAAGTCTTAATAATTCATTACTATTTGTCAGTGATAATATTCTCAATGTCCTGCTACAAAAAAAAGAAAGAAAGAAAGAAAAGAAAAAAGGGAGATCAGTCAATAAAAAATAGATTTTGAAGAAGTTTGTTCCTTAAGAAACAGCGGATCTGAGTGATTCTTGCAGTTATTAGTTTGAAACCACATTTCGGAAGTGATGTAACTG
>JAUMHP010000078.1:8280827-8300142 GCA_032361065.1 Enteromius trimaculatus | reverse complement strand
TATTAAGTGTCCCTAATACCTGTGTACTTCCATAGTAACTAGATGTGTATGTAGTATGTAACCACAGTGTAAGTACAACATAGTAGTAATATTCCGTTAACTACACACATGTAACAACCCTCAGAATGGTGTGTGTAAGTACAAATGTGTAACAGCACATTGGTAACAACACTTTTTTCACTTCACTAAGTAGTCATGTAAAAGGCATTACATAGCTGTATGCTGTACAGCAGTATGCATAAGAGTAACTGGAACGGAGGTGATCGGGGGGTGTAGTTGGGTAGGTTTAGGGATGTGTAAAGTGAGTGGAGTTGGTGCACCTCTGTAATACAATGTATATCCATGGTAACTCCTCAGGAACTGCCCACTTAAAATAAAGTGTAACATTCTGGACACCAACCACAATTTATATGTAAAGCTTAATTGACTGCCTGCTGTTGTGTGACATCAGAGTAATTACATGCTAAATCCATATCAATTGTCTATTTAATATAAAGTGTAACACTTTATTTACCAAAACGTGCTGTTAGTCCTGTTACACATTTATACTTTCATTACCAAAAAGTGTTGTTACCAATGTCCTGTTACACATTTGTACTTCCACACACCATTCTGAGGGTTGTTACATGTGTGTAGTTACAGAAATATTACAGCTGTATATACTATGTACCGGTGTGTACTTACACTGTGGTTACATACTAGATACATCTAGTTACTATGGAAGTACACAGGTATTAGGGACACTTAATATAAAGTGGGACCAATTTTTTATTTTTTTTTTTAATTGGTAGGGTTTGGTAAAGCCTCCAAAAAGTTATGGCATGAACTATAAACCAATTTTTTTAGGCCTCTAAAATGTCAATTCATGAGAAAAAGCCTAAGTCATTTTCAAAGGTGAGCTGGTATGTGAAAGTCTAATTAATGGCTATTTGGTCTGAGTGCTATCAGTCCTTTCACATTCAATGATTTGAGGTCTTGGCCATGTGATGTAAACCTGTGTCAGGAGTCATACCCCCAGAATGCATTAAATGCTCAGCTAGCCCATGTTTAATCAACAATGTATCCATGTGGCATCTTGTCTGTGTCAGTCCGTCAATCAATTTGCCCGACAAGGTCCAGAAGATGAGTAATGGGGCATGCTGGAATTTGTCAAGGTGTGGAAGCTTTAGGGAAGCATCTGTCATGGGTAGCCGGGTGGTTGTTGTCATGGTATATGTGTCCGCTCATGATGCAGCAACTGACACACGAGCAGACAGTCAATCAACAGCAATTCCACATGACATGAGAAACCTACAAATGCTGGAAAAGGCTAAAAGCAACAGCCATTATTCTCTGTGTATAACATCCAACATAATATATTTAATGACCCATGCTGTTTCTCTGCCCGATGTCACCTACGTTGCTCAGTATAACTTGTAGACATACTAGGCCATTCACGTTGTTATGCAAAGAGGTAAATGTAATAATAACATTGCTCTTATTGCTAGAGACGTGCACACCGGAGGTGAGAATGTGGGGGTGTGAGTGTGAGAATTGAACAGGGAGACACAACAAATGGAAAAAACAACCCTGTCTACCTTGAATTTTTAAATGAGATGCAGAAAAGAAAATCTGGACGATCAGAGCTGTCACAGCTTCATGTCAAAGGTCAAAACTCGGCCCCTGTGACAAATTCCCATGCAGCTTGAAGGGTTCCCCCAGAGTCCTCTCTGTTCATGATTCAGATCCACAGGCAGTTTCTTTGTTAGCATTTGACTTCCACACCCAGCTCCTTTTTTATAAAAGAGAATCTGAGAGAAGGAATAAATGTAAAACCTGATATTTCACATTTACTTATAGCAAACATTGTTTTAATATTAGTGCTAGGCAATGATTAATCATAATTAATCACATCCAAAAAATATGTTTTTTTGTGTATAATTATTATGTATATATAAATACACACACATGCATATATATATTTAAGACACATATGTATTCTGGAAGATCAATTCTTCAAACACTGCTTGCAGTTCTGGAAAATGATGGCTCTGAAAACTAAATGTCATTCCTTAACTTTGCTAATTGCATTATTGCATTAGTATTGCATCCTTATCATGGGAATTTAATCATTTTTTACTTTTAGTCTGAGTTCTATTTTGGCTCATTTTATCTGGAAAAAAGAAAACTTGCCTAATAATTTGGCAAACAGGAATATAAGGAGTTTTATACTTTCAGCCTTCCCGGACTATTATATATCACATATGATTAAATACAAAATCAACAGTAGTTATTAAGATTGATGTGCTTTGGGATTTGTAAAATGTTCTTGGAAAAATATTATTCCAGAATTCTAACTTTCCTAATAATTTGGAACACAGTATAAAATTATATATATGTATATATGTTGCTCAGCACTAAATAAGATTGGTTAAAGGTTTTTCCAATAAGATGACAAAAAATGTTGTTTTCACCAAATTGTTTTCACCAAACAAATATTAAATATTGATTTGAGGGTTTTGATTGTCCTCACATTTTTTACTATCAACATCCCTTTGCAAGTGACTAATCAGAACCAGTCAGACCAATCAGTATTCCAGAGAGTCAGTAATAATGAATAAAACATGTATGTGATTTATTGGCTAGTGACGTTCAATGAAAAGTCACTCGTGTATCATTTCATCAAAACAGCTGATGAAAGAGATTAGAAACATTAGAGATTTCCGTATTAGAGAATGTGTCTTCAGACTCCAATAAGCCAATTATAAACAAGAGATGCTTAATCCTCTTCATTTCAAACAAGGAGAGCCGCAGCAAACAATAATTAACCAGTTTGTTTGCTTTATTCTGTTTATTGTAGTCTTTGTATAGCACTGTTTGTTGAGTCCCAGAACAGCCACAACAGGCTTATTAACATAAAGTCAACATAGTTGTCAAGTGTCTTTAAAGAAGTCCTCTTTATGACTCAATTACACTTCATTCACCAATGAATATGAATCAAAAGTGAATACGTAATATGATATGGTCAGAGGACTACATGCCATACAACGAGCATCACTGCAAGCGCATGATGAAAGATTTCCTTCTATTACAACCTTTCCTTTTTCCCTTGACCTTCAGTTCTTACTCATTAGAGATGGAAAATGATGACATTACCAGACCCCTTTCCTACTGTGCTGAGATAATTATCAAGTGTTTGATTTATATAACCTGAGGAGTTCGATTTCTTGAAGCGCTAATAATGCTGACACTTGCATGCTATTGAAAGCCATTCAATAGCTTTTGGCAGGGATGTCTCAATCATACTCATTTAAATGAATCCTACAGTTCAAAGCATTAAGTCACTGCATTGGAGAGCTTTTTGGCACACATCTGCACAGGCAGCGGAAGTGGGAGCAAGATGATTGAGAAACGCAAGATGATAGAACATTTGAGAAGCACAAGCCTTGCAACGCTCCGATAAGTGAAAGCGAAAAGCATCTGTCAGATTTCAATGCGAACGCTGCTAAATGAGGATGCTGCTTAAGATGACGCTTTGGAATTTATTTAGGTGCTAATTGGATGATTTGGATTCAATTAAGCACATGTGCATGATAAAGAAATGTTTACATCTCTGATTTGTTTTGAATTACAGATATGTAACAGTGGGGGCTTGGTAAAATATATAATGGGAAATAAAATACAGAGCTTGTATTATCAGATCATTGCCACTTTTTTAAAAACTAAATAAAACTGTCTTAAAATGTTTTAAAATCATGTTTTTTTATTTATGTTTGCTTTGTTTCAACGTTGCTGTTTAATGCCTTTTTTGGGTACAGATTTTATTTTCTCAGACTTTGAATAAAATTTAAAATTTCATCATAAACAGATGTTTACTGTTTACATGTACAACTATAAATTGAATCAATCTGAGAGCAGCAAGCAAAATCTATCGAAATATGCATTGTGTAAATAATAATTATAATTGCATTAATTTTTCTCATTTCATTACACTGATTATTTTTTGTTGTATTGGTTACCAAGGAGATGAGCATGACAGTGAAGTGCTTGAGTTTAAATGTGAGACTTATGATGTGTGAAGAAAACAAAGGAAATACAAGGTTAACATCACTTGAAGGAAATTATATTGCGAGTCATTTCCAAACAAGGTATAATTTTGACAAATTATGCAAAGAGCATGAAAACATTGTTCAATTATGTGTATTTAGGATGCTAGCTTTGAAATTACCCCTAGAAAGACAAAGGAGCTGGGGTTTTGGGGTTTGAGATGTGGTGGAAATTAGACTTTCAGACAATAAAATGGCATAATTCTTATGTAAAGACTACAATATCAGAATATTTAACTTAAATGTTTGATTTACATTAAAGTATTTATGTAAAAGGCATGGTTATGCATGGTTATGGTTAAGGTATCTTTAAGGCTGCAGCCTGACCTCAAGCGCTCAGACCTATTGATGTTCTATCATGTAAGGTTTAGCCTTGGTTGCGTGTATCATGATGTGGAAGATGTCAGGGATGAAACTATATTTAGCCCTCAGCGGGTGGGAGTGTGTTTGTGCTTTAGCAGGATTATTGCTTGACAGTTTCAGTGTTGTCACCAAATCTTTACATCCCACATTTCAAGCACAGTTTATTGAAAAAGGCTGTATTCCTTCTACATGGCCGTGGTGAATTGGGTTAGATATTATGTAAATTTATTAGCACCTATCCTATACATGATTTTCATCTGTTTTTATCAGTTAGTTAGGCTTGTGTTTGATAATGCACAAAAAGATTTGTCTGGAATAATTCATCATGTTCTAGTACATGTAGTCATGTTATTATCAATATGTCATTTTAATTGAATTGTTGTTTGTATGCTTGTGGTGAATGAATTAATTATAGATACATCCCCACTGTTTTTTTTTTCTCTCAGCATCTGTTATGATTATGATTTATGAAAATATGAAAACAATTCAAAATGACAGCTTCACAGCTTGAAAAACATTATAAAAACATCAAATAAACCATAATTTCACTATTATACATCTAAAGATAGCTTTCTAAGTTATGTAAATGTTCTGTATCGCTAGGTGAGCTACTTACACAGATATTTAAGAAACAACAACAAAAACAAAACGTCCTGAAAGTTTTCTCACCTCCATGCCATTCAGGATGTTGTTTTGTTGAGTTTGTTTTTTCATCAAAACATATTTGGATATCACTCGCTCAACAGTGGATCCTGTGCAGTGGATGGGTGCCGTCAGATTGAGAGCCCAAACAGCTGATAAAAGCAAATTTCTCCAAATCTGTTCCAAAGAAAGAAACAAGCGTATTAACATCTTAGAAAGCCTGAAGATGAGTTCCTTTTTAGCATATTTTTTATTTATTAATTTAATGTGTGCAATATTGGACCCTAGAATGCCACGTGTTCAGATAAACCTTCGTTATCAGGTGTGATTAATATAATATTGGCAAAGGTTTTAAAAAATCTGTTTTTACATATTATCTGCAAACTTGCAACTAACTGACAAGGCTAACTAAGTGCTGCTCACTGAATTAAAGATACAACATGAGGCCATGTGACAACGATGCAGCAACATGCTATTCTTATTTTATTGAGCATACTTAAAAACGAAAAAGAAAAGAAAAGAAGACATGGCGTATACAGTGTATACAGTAGGCTACGCTCTAGTCAGTTTTGAACAGAGCCCAGTGTTGATGTAAAGCTCTATAATGCCATCCAGTGGCCAGTCAAATGTACTTCAGCTCATAAACGCATTTATAATTATAACTCATTTTAAAATGTTTCCTTTTATTTTCTTGGGACCAAACTGGAATTAAAGCTTTTTTTCACAATAAACATTATCATTAATGAGAAGTAATGGGCCTGAATAAAAATAATAAAATTAACAAAAATGAATAAAGTAATAAAAATGAAATCATTCACGTATTTTGTACATCGTCTGATTTTCAAGTTTAAAGAAACTTTGAAGCAATAAAAAGCAAAGCAGAACTATCAGTCACCATATAACTTAATTTCTCATTTTAGATTATGTATAACAAAAACACAATTCCCATAGTTCATCAGTTGTCATTACTGTTATCACTACATACTTATCTATAGCGCGTTTATTGTAAAATTGCATCTTTGTTTTACCCGTCAACATCCGCAAAATTGACCTATTTTTGTGACTCCCATTTTTGGCCTGCTTCGCTGGCGTAAACAGTGTGGAGGCGTCAAGTATACAGGCGGACCAATCAAAGCGCTTGTTTCAAGAGCAGCCAATCAGGGAGGCGCTTCTTATCGCGCCCTGAAACTCTCACGGCCGCCATGATGCTTGTTTGCCTTCAGTGAGAAAGAGCAGCGGATCAGAAACAAAGGAAACGCGCACTAGTCTTTGTGAACTGGTATGAGCTTACAGGTAAAGCTAACACGGGTTTGGGGGCATTTTCAAATATATCTAGTGGTATGCAAGCAACGGAATATGTTTTCTTTCATATTGCTGTGCTTTTGGTGTTGGTCTAGTTTTGTAAATGTATAATCGCATGTTAGCCAGTTAGCCCATGAGCTAATTTGCTTAATCTGAACATAGAGGAAATTATAGGTCGATAAGCTTTAGATAATTTAATTTGTTTTAGCTGCGTGCGTGGGCGCTTTAAAATCTATGATAGATTGAATTTAGCAACCAAGTGATTATGAATGTAGAGATCTATGTTGTTGGTTATGTAAGCAGCCTGCTGTGTCCGTAGGGAAGCTACATAGGCTACTACCACAGGCTTCTTCTTTATTTATTAACATCCTAAAACTTCATGGATTACTTCTGATGGTTCCAGGCGTTTAATATCGAGCAAATAAACTTGCAAAGTAAAGCCATGGATATCTAAAGAGGTTCCCTCCAGCAAACGGTTAACGCTCACATTGTAGGGGGTCCGATCAAACTAATTCACTTCAGTAGTTAGACAGTAAATCTGTGGCAAGTACATATTACGATCTAAAGCCAATTCATTTTCTAATTGTTTGTTCTTAATAGACTCATTAAGACGCCTAGAATGTTGCCGTTTTCTCAGTGAATTTGACTGGCACAGCTAGCAGTCCTAGCTCTGTAACGTGGCTCTGGGAAATAAACACGAGGTGGTGGTGTTTTTGTTTGGGTTCCGTTGCACAGCGATGGTGAAAGACAAAAAATGAACCGCATATATGGCCCATTGGTGAACTGATTAGTTAGCGATTAACACTGTAGTTATGTGACGTTAATGGAAATGTACTGGCACCGTGTTTATTTGGAGTGAAGTTAGCAAGGACTTCAGGTGCACCTTTGTTTCTTGGGATTAGTAATATGAACCGACTTTCTGATTGCGCCATGACCAACAAGTTTAGAAGTGATTTTGTATGAAATTTAGTTATGTAGAGTCGCCCTTTGCCTGAAATGCCAGCTACTCGAGAACGCTGGACGTTTGCAGCCGCTAACGTTAGTTGGTAATTTCTTACAAAACTTTACCACAAGTTGTCATCTTTAGCTTTTCCATTTAGTCGAGTGCTAATTAACGTTAGCGTTAGTCATTCACGGTTTTGAATTCTTACGGTTCGTTTTAATTGAAAGCGGCTTTATGTAAATTTGAGAAGCGTGGTGACGTTGAGCTGCGCGCGAGTATCTCTATTTGTCATACGCGTAATGGAAAAATCCCCTCAGCTATTGATCCTGGAATTGTTTTTTTGTGTTCTCACTCCTGCTCCCTCTCACTCTGAGGGTTTTCAGTGTCTTTTTTTCCCTTGGTATCTCACCTGTTCGTGCTAAGTTGTACCCAATCGGTTTCCTGCCATATAAAACCACATAATGTGTATAAAGTGCCTGTGCTTTACATTTCCTGTAACTGTGTTCTAGTGATAGTGATTGTTGTTTGTGTTTCAGTATTACAGGGATGCCCAAGGAAAAATATGACCCGCCTGACCCAAGGCGGATGTACACAATAATGTCCAGTGAGGAGGCGGCTAATGGGAAGAAGTCATATTGGGCAGAGCTGGAGATTATTGGTAATGTTTGGGGTCTCAAGGGGGTCAACATGGCATGAATAGAAAATTACCTTGATTTTCTGAATGCATATTATAGGTTTCATGGTGAATAATTAAGCTGTGCTGCTTTTATTTTTTTGGCCTAGTTGTTTTTAATTAAAACTGTTTAAGCATAACTGGAAATTCCAGTGAAAATGCCTGATTCTTTCTGGTGATGCATACAGGAATTCTCCAATAATTGTCAGGTTAAACCCACCCACAAGATCACATTCACCTGCCTCCACATTTGAGCGTGATTACTGCATCTTAAAATCTAGACAATAGCCGATGAATAGAAACAAGTGTCCTGTATTTTTTATTTTTGTTACACTCTGATATTTGCTACAATATGGAAGAAAAGCTGTGTTGTTGATTTGTTTCAGTGCTCAGTTATTCCGATGGCAAATGTTAGTGCTACTAATTAATCAAAATGTAGTAATTTGCTCCACCTTTAACCACTTTTGGTTTTGGCTGAGTTGACATTGCCATATGTTGTGCAATGGCCAAAGAGCTTTTTGCACTTGTTTACGCTGTTGTAGTCGTTAGTGATAAATTTTTAAAATCTTGCCAATAGTTAATGCAGTTTTATTTTGTCGACACAACAGTTTTACAGGGCTGCAAAAAATTATCAAGTTAAAATCTATTAAATTTTTTTTTCTGTTCAGTCAAATCTGCTCACTGTACACATCCAGTGGTCATGTAACTTTACAGTAGAAAATCAAACATTTTGATAGACAGAACTGAAATGGAGGTCCAAGACTGAGCTTTTGTGTGCAAGGCAGTTGCTTTGTCTTGTGCTTCTTAATTTGTGGAGATGTTTTCCTTAGAGCTCAACTATGGGTACATCCTTATCTGTAAGCGTTAGAAAATCCGGCAAGTATTTTATAATTTTTCATAAAGGTTCTTCACAGCGATTCAGTCTGTGAAACTTTATAGACTTTTTGTACAAGCATGTGCATTAAACAGAAGGTGCACATTAGAAAGGGAGCGCAATAATCGAGACTAAAATGTGCCTTTAACTGTTAAATGTAGATTTTAAATGCTACATGTAGCAAGTTGTTTTGTGAGAGCAGTAAATGTGAAGGCACTAATGTATTTAGAAATAATTTCTCTGTTCAGATAGTAAATTTCTCTCTTACCAAGTTAATGTCTGCTCTAGTTTTTTATTTAAAGTTTACTTGAAAAGGTAAATTTGTCGATTGTGCTGTATTCAAGTTGCTATTGATTATGAGGAGGCCACGGGAGAGGATTTTTTGCATGCAATCTGTAGCATAGCCTACAAGAATGCATTAACAGTTACTTTCAACTTATTAAGCCTTCAATTTATACTTTATATATTCCACATCCTGTCTAATGTTATCCTCCAAATAGAGTAATTCAATGTTTGCTTTTATGCTTATCAATCAATGAAATCATTAGTTACAGCCCTACAGTTTAGAAAGATTAATTTCGGATTGCATTGGCCTTTTTGTACTTTCGTATTTCGGTAAAATTTGCTAATGCTGTGTCATGTTGATATTAAGTTTTAGACGCTTGGGGGGAAGTTTCCCGAACAGGGTTAAGAAGACTAGTCCTAGATTAAAATAAATGTTAAGAGCGATTTAAACTGGAAAAAGCTTGCACTGAGATATCTTAAAATACATCATTGCCATTGTTTGGTCTTAACATGCTCACAGATAATGCATTTTTGTGAGACATGTTTCTAAATATTCTTAAATGTCCTAAATTAGCAAAGGTCTAGTCCTGGCTTAATCCAATTCCTATCTGGGAAGCCGGCCCTTAATGTTAAAGTCCCTTAAATGTGGTGTGTGCGCTTAAGCATGCAACTTACTGTTCATGCGCTTTTCTCTTTGCAGGTAAAGTGAGGAGTTTAAGTACAGCATTATGGTCCCTTACCCACCTCACTGCTCTTCATATCAGTGATAACTCACTTTCACGAATCCCGCCCGACATTGCCAAACTACACAACTTGGTGTACCTGGACCTCTCGTCCAACAAGATCAGGAGCCTGCCCGCCGAGCTAGGCAACTTGGTTAATCTCAGGTGAGAAGCTAATTTTCTGTTTATTTGCAGATTGTAAATTGCACTGCTTGAAACCAGACAATAAAACCACCATAAAGATTAGATTTTTGTAAGGCATATGGATGAGACTATTTTGGTAGCTTGCAGAAATTTATTTGTTCTTGGTTTTTAACCACATGCTTGCTTTTTGCAAGCCTTTAAGCCTCCGGGCTTTAATTAGGTCCTATATTCTTCAGAGGTAATGTTTGCTTCCGGGGGCAGTGCTCTGATAACGCTACAGTTCTCATATGTGGGTGACACAGTGGTTTGCTCTGAATCAATTTCATTTGTCACAGGTTGAAATATGTTGCCACTTCTCTGGTAGTGTGATTACTGCTGCCTGGGATAGTTATAAATCATGTTCTGAGAGCAGCTGAAATGCTACTGTATTAGATGCCTTATAAAAGTGGTTGGGATTTCATCCAACTGCTGAAATGCACCAGGCTACTATAATAGGTTTTATGCAGCGTGGCGGTTCAAAGGCTAGTAGAGGACGTTCAGTTTTATATAGCCTTTTGGTTTTTATGCAATATTTGGATCTTGTATGTTTTTGTGTTTATTGCTGTATGATTATCACTGTTTTTATGGCTTGCAAATTTTTGTCTGTTTGTTTCACAGGGAATTGCTTTTAAATAACAACCAGTTACGAGTTCTGCCTTTTGAGCTTGGAAAACTGTTTCAGTTACAAACGTTGGGTTTGAAAGGTACTACTTCCTTTTATAACCCATAAAACTTTAGTTTTGCAGGCCCAGGTGGGCTTTATGAAAGATTTAGCATTTGCTGTGCTGGTTTTAGAATTTATTATTTAAAAATAAAAAAGTTTACAAACTTTTATCTAACTGTATTACTTCTATTAGTAGCGGAAAATTATAATCCTAATTAGTCAATATCTGAAGTGTGCAGAGCTTTTCTTTGAGTGTGGATTCCATGTGGGCCTAGTTAATTGTTGTTGCTCCGAAGTAACTTGTTAAATACCAGTCCTGAATTTTTAAATTTTTATTTGTCTCATTCTACAGATGCAATAATGGCACTTTTAGAAAGGAATTTGAATAGTTGGCTATTTTTTTTCTTGAAGTGATGTAATGGTTATTACTTTGAGCCTACCTATTTTTAAAGGATATATTTATATTTCATTTTTAATTCCCCAGTTGTTTTCCAATTTTTGTACAATTTATTAATATTTTTTTTTCTCGGACTTCATGTTTCATGTTTGGTTGTGTCCTGTAGGAAACCCACTTGCACAAGAAATCTTGAACCTCTACCAAGAGCCTGATGGGACACGTCGGCTCCTCAACTACCTGCTGGACAATCTCGCAGGCACCAAACGTAGTGAGTCAACCCTTGTACAACTGCCCAAGCACTGCACTGAAAAGCTTCTATTCTTGCACATGCTCTTTAGAACAGATTAATTTCATGCAATCAAATCATGGCATTGTTGTCTGATTGAACATTTTCCTTTGGTTCTCTCTGAGTTACTGTGGAGGAGATTACTATGTTTTTGAAGGGCAATGCCGCGGTCACTGAAAGGTTCACTCACTGAGTGTATGTTATTTATTTATTTATATATATATATATATATTTTTTTTACCATAGTACCTATTGAACAGCCACCACCTCGCTCATGGATACCACTGCAGGAGCACGACAGAACACGGCCAGCCGGTGAGACACTTTCACTTCAGTTTACATCGTTACACAGGCCATCCCTGCACCATTTACTCACTTCATTAACCCAGGTGCAGCAATTAGAGGCTTTTTTTTATTTTTTAAATAACATGCATAAAAGCTTAAAGGGAGTTTTACTTCATGAGACCATGGGCTGCACAATTAATCAAATGTTGAATTTGTACAATTTTATTAGACCAAAAATATTTGATTAGACCTAATCTGTAATATACTTCAAGCACATATTAGGATCTTGATATGGTGTTTTAGTCACCTCAGTTTATTTGCTTCAAATCTAGAACTCCAAGAATCCTTTTCATTTCTCCCAATTCAAATTCTCATTTAGTGGTTTAAAAGTTACTCCACCCCAAAATGAGAATTGTCATTTAATAACTTGGCCCTGTATCTTTCCAAACCTGTTAAAGCCTTGTTTGTCTGTCTTCGGAACACAATTAAAATATTTTGGATGCAAACCGGAAGGCTTGTGACTGTCACGTTGACTGGCAAGTTAAGACATTGTCAGAATAGTTCATCTTCCATCAGTTGATCATCTGTAATGTTATGAAGCTACAAGAATACTTTTTGTATGGGGGTGGGGGGGGAAGCAAAAATAATGACATGGTAGTGTAATTTGGCATGGTAGCGTCACCACCATAGCACGATTTTTGGATTTGACTTTAGGTTTAAATTGTGTTCTGAAGATGAACAACTTTTACAAGGGTTTGGAACGGCATGGGGTTAAGTGATTTATTAAATAAAGGGTTACTTCAACCCAAAATGAGCATTAAGCATCGGAAAGCATGATACGAGTCCCTTTGGAACCATGGTTGCAGCAGGTGCAATATTTACACCGCACCTGAAAATAGTTTCCAGCACTTTCAGGTGCTTAAGTAGTCCAGAAATGGACGTGAACAAAAAAAAAGTTTGTGTATGTGTGTATACATGTATCTTTTATAAATGACAGTAACCGCATCTATTTTTGTCAACCTCACTGAAGTCTTGCTTCCTCTCTTTGCACCTTTTTTATTTTTTAGCGCTTTTCTCTGTAATGTGCTACAATGTTCTGTGTGACAAGTATGCCACACGTCAGCTCTATGGCTACTGTCCCTCCTGGGCCCTCAACTGGGAGTACAGGAAGAAGTCCATCATGCAGGAAATTCTCAGCTGCAGTGCGGATATCATCAGCTTACAGGTTTGTCAGCCTCTCCCATAACTCAAGATGTAGAACGGTTCTTTCAAGGTACTTCTTTCTTTGGAATAAACTCCATTCATTGCAGAATTAGACAGTTTGGTTGTAAATTAGACATTGCCTGTCATAATTTTTTTTTTTTTATTTATTTATTTTTTTTTTTGCTGCCTAATAGGAAGTGGAAACGGAGCAGTACTACAACTATTTTCTGGTGGAACTGAAGGAACAGGGTTATGAAGGATTCTTCAGTCCTAAGTCCCGAGCCAGGACCATGTCTGAATCTGACCGCAAACATGTGGACGGCTGTGCAATTTTCTATAAAACGGAGAAGTGAGTGCACCATAAGCAGACTGCAAGCCTTTAGATTAGTGGTTTGAAGAACAGTTGTTCTAGCATGTCGTCCTGACCTCACTGTTGCTGTTGAGCAGGTTCAGTATGGTGCAGAAACACACAGTGGAGTTTAACCAGCTGGCCATGGCGAATTCAGAAGGGTCAGAGGCCATGTTGAACAGGGTGATGACAAAGGACAACATCGGAGTCGCTGTACTACTAGAGCTGCGGAAAGAGATTATGGAGCAGTCTGGTCTGTTTTCTATTTCCCTTGTATTTTTTGTTCTTGGTAGATGTTCGTGCTCCTGGTTTTACTAAATCTGAAAATATAAAATTCCTAAAGCATATAGATGTTTAGCTTTTCATACATAATACCTAAAGGTATTGGCACTCATTTGTATTGCAATGTTTGGGATTAGGGATTGTATTCAGTCTGCTTCATAGTCCTCCAACCACACAAACGGAAAACTCGTATACGTGTGGTATTAAAATGGTCAGATTTAGTGTGTAGGTGTTGTTTTTGCCACTGTAGTTGTTCAGCAACAAGCAGTTTAAAACATGCTTTATGCAGTAATACTAGTGTACTGAGGTCACGTTTATGGGGTTATACAAAAGCTGTAAATGAGTGGCAGCCAATCATATTGGACTTTTCTCCAATTTCAGCGTTTAGATTATCTTTGTCGTTTAATGCTAACCCAGTCACTATTTGAAAGCACTCATTTAATAAAGGTTTATTTAAATGTCTGATTTAAAGTGTAATTCTAGAAGGTTCTTCAAAGTAAATGTCACAAATACAATTCCGTACCTTTTATTCTTAACATAGACATTTTTCTTGTATGAAGAACACTTAACAAAGATGAAGTATGACACTTTAAGTATAAAACAAGTTGCCATTGAAACTAAATTTATTTAACTTTAACTTTTAAATTAAAAATTAAGCCAATTATACATATTTGCCAAAATGGCAAATGCTGCGAAGTTGCAAAAACATTTTTTATTTTTTTTTACCTGGAATGAAAATAAAACGCACACTAACACAAATGCAATAGTGTCTCGATGGTACTTTTTACAGTAGAGATTAATTCCGTTTAGCCTCATTGTATTAAACAGAAAAGTAACAGAATCAATGATGCAAGCTTAAAAATAACTAGGCAAATCCAAAGTGCTATAAAGCAGCTGTAGCAAAACAATAGTGTCATTCTTCAGCTCCAGTCAGTTCCGTGTTGGTTCAGTTTAGGAACTGTGAAATTCATTTTACAAAATGAGTTATTTCAACGATGAGCAGCTTAACTGAAAACCGTAGTGTCATTTATTTAGCTTGATTCAGTTCTGTGATTCTTCTCAGTTTTTAAATTGGCTTCATTGTTCCCAACAAAACACTGTCACAATAGCAATATCTAAGCAGTGCCTTTCTCCTCTATAGCCGGAAAGCCTCTGCATGGCATGGAGAAACAGCTCCTCCTTGTGGCCAATGCTCATATGCACTGGGACCCCGAGTACTCGGATGTTAAGCTTGTCCAGACCATGATGTTTCTTTCTGAAGTAAAGAACATTGTGGATAAAGCCACTCGCAGTCTCAAGCTCTCCTCCATCTCAGGAGAAACCAATGCCATCCCTCTTGTCCTGTGCGCTGACCTCAACTCTCTACCTGAATCGGGTATGTATGCCTGAAACATAATGTTTAGAGATTGGTTTTGTTGCATTATAGTTGATGGGGATTTGTGTGCTCGTACAGGTGTCGTGGAATACCTGAGCACAGGTGGTGTGGACAGCACTCACAAGGACTTCAAAGAGCTGCTATATATTGACAGCTTGACCAACTTCAACTGCAATGGCAAGAATGGCACATCCAGCACCAGGATCACGCACGGCTTCAAGCTGAAGAGTGCCTACGAGAATGGCCTGATGCCTTACACCAACTACACATTTGACTTTAAGGTTTGACGTTATTTGTATTTAATTTTTTTTTTTTTATGCAATGCTTATATACCTCTCGTGTTAGCTGTAAGTTTGTTTATAAAAAAAAGTAAACAAACATTAGACAATATTTTGTAGAGAGTGTAATTGTGCTGGCATTTTTTTTTTTCAATTGTGATGTGATTTTTGTGGGGAAAAGGGAAAAATATACTTAATTATTTGATAGATTACAAATGGCCTATGGGATATTATTTGTTTTTTTAAAAAGAGAATATTGCAGGGAACACTTCGTGCAGTAGTCTAGCCTTTTATCTCTGTGTATATGTGGAATCTCTGTGACCTTGTTTTGAGGATAAAATTGAATTGAAATGTATTAAATGAATGCTTATATTTAAATGCGTTTGTAGCATGTTTTGTCTTGGTGTCAAATCATCAGTGGCACATTTCTAATGTGTTTTTTTTTTTGCTTTTCAGGGCATCATTGACTACATCTTCTACTCTCAACCTTTGCTTAACGTGCTGGGTGTGCTGGGTCCCTTAGACCCCCACTGGCTCCTTGAGAACAATGTCACTGGCTGCCCCCATCCCCATATCCCTTCTGATCACTTCTCCCTGTTTGCACAACTGGAGCTGCTCCTGCCCTATCCGCCTGCTGTCAACGGCATTCATCTGCCTGGTCGCAGGTAGTTCTCCGAGCCAGCAGGGGGAGCTCTGTCCCCTGTCTTCTTTTGCTCTCACTGGAGAGAGAGAGAATGAGGCAAGGGCTGTTGTGTATAAATCTGAATCCCTTAAGAGGTAATGGGGTATGGCAAACTTTTATTCCCACGGATTTTAAACAAAGCAGACGCTAATGTCAGTCTTATCTCTACCACCTCCCACCCACTTTTTCTTTGTTTTTTTTGTTTGTTTTTTTCCTTCCCCGCCATTTCTGGGCACAATTAACATTCTGTACTTTTTTTCCCGAAACCCTAAGGGCCCTCAGTGATCATGTAAGTTTTACCTAAAGGCAGAAAAAAAGCTTTTTTATATATAAATAACTAAATGGCAATATCTTTGAAAATCATGCAGGGAGTCCAAATCAAACAAGTTATCATGAAATGCATAATTTGGATCATGCTACTATGAGGCCAGTTTGGAGCAAGCAGCTGAATTTAAGGATTTAAAGAATTTCACCAGCTTAGGTCAGATAGTCTGAACTCAAGGAGCAACCCTTTAAAAAAGGGCTTTTAACGTGTAAAGAGAGCTGGCCGAACTCTTACATTTGCACTCAGTGGTGCTCAGGCCTCTCCACAGATGCTCTAGCGGTGCACCAGTGATGGGTTTGCACTGTCCGCTATCACCACCTAGCGGGCCTTGTCTGTCCTGTCAAGTCTATTGGATGCCAGTGCAAATGCACCTTTTTATTAATGCTTTTAAGAAAGCAACATTTCAAGAGCCAAAATGGCAGACTTACGGAGTTATCTAGCTTCATGTGCCATAGAGCCCTCTCCTTGAGCTGAGGTGCCCTCTGATCTGCCGCGTACAGCTGAGAAAGGGTTTCAGTGAAGAGAGATCGCCTGGAATGGCCAGCTTTGTGTTAGCGTATGCCAGTAGCATTTGCACCTGAGGAAATTTGGCAGGAAATAGTGTTAAGATGCAGAAAATGTTAGAACAGTTAAAGACAAGCACATCCCACTCATAGACGGATAAATTAAACTCCAGTAGACGCCTCGCCCAGCTAAGACTCCAGTGTTTCGTTTTTTTGGTTTTTTTTCTCCCTTCTCTTCTCTTTTCCCTCTCTAAATGATTGTATACAAGCAACAAAAGTCCCGATCTACTACTGTAGCTAAGACTCCAGTGTTTCGTTTTTTTTTTCCGTACGTACACTTTTAGATTTGGATGAAAAATGATTGTATTGTAAATGAAAGCTAAATTTCTATCCGTTTTAGATGTTCATCTTAATGAGCATTTAAAAGACCAGCGAGTGTAAAATAATTTTTTTTCAGGTTTCTGCTGTGTAAAGTTGCACTTGTCCAGGTTCCCGTTTTTACCCAGTGCGCTTTTCTTTTTTATAATTTGATGTATAATTCCATTTTAAGGCAGGTATTTTGTGTTGTGTTCCCGTTACTCACCTTGATATTCAAGAACACGTGACATTGTGCCTCACTGATTGGTTTCTTCTAAGCGCACTGCCAGTGCTATCAGTGAACACCTGAACAGCCTCAATCTCTGTACATCTTCACCATCCTTATAAAATATCCTCGTTTGTTTTGTTTTGGGTTTTTTTTTTTTTTTTTTGTATTTTCTATTGGATATCTTATACTTCTGATCTTTTTGGTTGTCTACAAAGTCGAGTAACGTGAGTGTTTCTGCTGTGCCGATCCACGCTCGTGATTTGGGGAAATCCTGTTGTTCTCCCGTTTTTATTTTTCCCAACTCCCCATTTAAATTCTATTTACTGCCACTTCCTCCCTCTCAACTCAGGCAATTCTCTTCAACAGTATATTTTGCTTGTGTATTTCTGTTTGGATCTCGTGCCATCTTATGCATTCTGCCACAAGGCCAAGTGTAAAGCTGGATTTTCTACTGTAAAGCCTGTTCTCTGACCTGATGAAAACACATGGTGATTTTTGTCTGTTTTCTGCTCTAAATGCAAGGACGGAGTACTGTTTCTGTAGCGCAGTCTGATTTTTAACTTCATCTACAGTGGCATCGTTGTTTATTGCCGCATGCTCACAAAGCCAATTTGTTAACTTTTTTTTTTTTTTTTTTTGGCCCCCTGCCCCTCCCTTTTTGAGTTTGTCTTTTGTTTTAAAAATGGAAAGGATTGACAAGCACTTATTGTAGATCACTGGTGCAGCTACTCATTGCTTTTTTTTTTTTTTTTTATATATTATTAAAAAAAAAATGAAAACATACTTTTGCCATGAGGCAGAGGTCAATTTTAATGACTTTTATTAAGCAAGAGTAAATAGATGAACTGGGGAGGACCATCTTATAGTTCCCCTTTTGGTGTCCCTTTTTATTCCTCACATTATCTCAGTCAGTTTTGTTTTTTTTTTGTTTTGTTTTTCTGGTTGTTTTTAAATTTGAAAGCAACTTGTCTGGTTATATTGGATTGCTGATGGTGTTGTAGTAAAAAGATTTTTGTAAAGTGTGAATAAATAATGTATCACGTTTCCTTTTCTTTGACATGAATTGTGTTGATGTGTGTATTATATCTTAATAGTTTGTCATTTTCATTTTGCTTTTGTTTTGTAATACTCAAAACCAAATTTTTTGTAAAAATGTTGGCACACTGAATTATAGATTTATATTGTTGCTAACCTTCACGATACTTTTGAGAAAAAACAAATACGTCAATGAAATCAGAGTCTCACAGAAAAATAAAGAGCTGTCATTTTGTCACCAAACAATTTCAACTTTGACCCTGAGCTTTGTGGCATTTCACCTTGTTTGAGAGTTTAAAGCGTATAAAATGTTTTGATTGTGGTAAGCATAGCAGACGCTACTTTTTGATTTCTCTATCCTCTTTTTCCTACTTTCATAGGTGTTTTCTTGCTATTGATCTCCAGAAGAGAAAGTAAGGTTAAGGGTAATAAGATGAAGAGACATCTTTTTATATTAGCAAGTGTTCTTGTTCTCCTTCCTTTTTTGTTCTGTGCGCTCCTCGGTGTCACTGACCTCTGAAAAAGTCACTTCTAATAAATTGTGCATGTTTGGATATTGTTGCCATTGCCATATTGTTGTTCAGAGGCATTTATGTTTCCTTTGGGTCAAAGACAATGGTTTCAGGTGGTGTCTTGTGCACAAGCAAAAACGGCATAATGCTAATCATGTCAACATGCTCAACTTGGCAATAATGACTCTCAGCCATTGCCCCCTTTTCAGATCTAGCTTTACAATAGAAATTATTTTCATTGCATTTCCTTTTCCTGTTTCATAGTTGACTTTTTCTGTCAGTAGGGGTAGTAGTTCAATGGTCAGGATTGTGATTGAATCAGCTGAAAGTCAATAAGTATTTAGTCACTATATAATGCACTGGACCAACTCTTGTTTACCATTTATGTAATACCAGCATAACACTTGCACAATGTTAAAAAAAAAGAATGTTGCGCATATGTGCATATATATAAAATGGAAAAAGAATATAGATATGGAAA
>JAUMHP010000078.1:8266748-8280727 GCA_032361065.1 Enteromius trimaculatus | reverse complement strand
CTACCGACAACGTTGACCGGTTAACGTTGATACGGTCAACCACCGGTCAAACGGTCATCGGTTAACATCCCTAGTTGGAAGGCGATTTAGCAACTTGGTACTGGATGCAAGAACTGCTTTTATACTAGATATCCGCCAGAGGTCCTTTCTGCCAGAATTCTGTGCATTCTTGAGTACTGACTGGCAAGGTTTAGGCTATTGAAAGAATGTTGCAGGTCACAATGTATTGACATCCCAAAAAAGTGCTGTACCTTGTGTTACCAAATAACAGAGGGACGACTTAAGTATTTGCTACCATTTTCCGCCGTCAAACATTTCTCTTCACAAATCGCCCTTGAGAAAGCTATTCGGCCTTGGCAGTTGTTAGAGATCAACATACACATTATTCATGTGTTTATATCTTGGATGAAATTGAAAGAATTCTCATGCCCTTTAGTGGTTTGAATGTGGTAGAGATGGGTTGAAAAGTGATTCTTTGTTCAAGCGCAGTTCAGCTTAAACATGGCAATGTTACCAAACCACTTTCATCTAAGAACACAAAATATCTGTCCTCAATGGCTTCGCATCAAGTGTGCAACAGGACATTTGAGTAACCCAGTGGTCATTTATGATTTTAAAGTGTTCTAGTACCCAATGTTTCACTTCACTACCACTACCCAAAGACATAGACTTGCTTTAGACATAGAATATATTTTCTGTGCACAGTCCTTAAACTCTTACGGACACAGCCCCAGACATGCAGGAAAAAATAGTAGGCTAAATCGTGTGCACAATTGACTATTTTGTTCTGTCAATTAGCAAATCAAGGGAGCAAAATAGTAATTGTATGCACGATTTAGTAAATTGTGAAAGAGGTAAGATATATTTTATACAATGAAGAATGTTGTTTTGGACACTATTTAGTATTTACACTGTACAGAATTATTTTTGAAGTTGTAAATAAAACCCTTAAATAAAATTAAAGGATTAGTTCACCCAAAAATGAAATTTATGCCTTCAACTACCCCCAAGCAATCCTAGGTGTACTGTATATCACTTTTAGACGAACACAGTCGGAACAAAAACACAGTTTTTTTGTAGAAAATTTATCCTGGCTTTTCCATTACTTGGTAATGCTGGTGGATAGTGGCAATTATTATGCAACTCTGTAAGTCGCATATTACAGTAAACTTGCATATAGCAAGTACTACGTCATTAAACTAACCTTTACGCCTCCAGGGGTTATTAAAGTGTACTGTAATTGTATTGACAAAAGAAAGTCAAAGTTTTAGCCAATGTTTACTCTCCTTAATTTTTTGGGTGAAATATCCCGTTAAGGATTTTATGGACACTGGACATGAAAAATCCTGAAAATGAACAAAAATCTTGTAGATTGAAAAGAAACTGGCTTTGAGAATAGAGGACGCAGCCTCAGTGAAGGATACATTAGCCCTCAACTGTCTGTACTTGTAACTTTGTGGCGTTCCTCACGCGAAAGGTGCTACATTTCTGCATCTGGAGCACGTGGAGTTTACAGCATGTCTGGGCAGCATTGGAAAACACTCTGGAGTGACCTCACAAGTACAAGCCCCTGCTCTTCCGTCACTGCAGGCTGGGAGGCGGGGTAACAGTAGCCCCGCAGTGAACTCACAGACACGTACAGCACCACAGGAGAGCAGGGCCTGGCTTTTAGTCGATGTAGAGTGGATTTCTGGATTATTCCATTTAACACACAGGGTTGTCACTCCGGAGACAGAATCTGAAGGGAAACAGTCACCTTTTTAGATTCCTCATGAAAAAATAAAAGGAATGTAATGTTGCATTTGGGAGCGAACTTCCCTTCCCTTAAGTGAAATGCAGTCTAATTCAGCAGATCCGCTTTGCACCGGTAATTGTTTTATTCTTAGACACTTTTTTGTGCATTCAGGGCCGATTTCACAAAAGTTTTGCCAATTTTGCATTCGTTATTTCAGCACAAAAACTTTGTTTATAAAGCTAAGCAGTATTTGCCATGTGTGGTTAACACTGTATTATTTTTGCAAGAGAAAAGTAGGCGTTAAACAGAATTTTATTAAAAAGCGATGTCACTGTGGTCATTTTCCATTGATAAAGGCAGCAGCAATTCAGCAAAAAATACAGTTAAAAAAACTGCATAAATAGTCAAGTGGTATAGTCGATTCAGGTATCTGAATCACAGTTGTAAAAGTTGTTAAGTCACAGTAAACTATGTCAGATTGCAGTAGTCTGTTGTATGCTGGATGGGGAACATGCATCATAAAAATTGTAAAGCATCCAGTCCTTTATGAAATCAAGTTTTCAATACATGCCAATAGCAAATAAAGGCAGTTACATGGCACTCTCAGTATTTGACAAAATGTCGTTCTCAATGACACATTCAAAAGCATGAAGCCACACAACTTTACTGTTCTGATGCAGACTGCATATTCAATTCCATTCATATTTAATGTCTGTACCCCCCACTTGCGCACGGACAAACACACATGCCTAATTCTTACATAATAAGAGTTTGTGGAAGAAGAGAATTATGTAATTCCAGGGGCTAAAACAGACTTTTTTGGAGATTAAGGTAGACTGACCTTTCTTAAATAACAGATAACCCATAAAACCTCCGTTCATCTTCAGAAAACACAAATTAAGATATTTTTGATGATATCGGAGAGCCATCTGACCCTCCATAAGCAGCAGTACAACTAAAATGATCCCAGATCCAGAAACGTAGCAAAAATATCAGTAATGTGACATCAGTGTATCAACCTCACTTTTGCTGTTTTACGCAAATAAAACAAAAATAAAATAATTTACTCTTCTCCCGTGAGTTACGTCTTCCGCCATTTTAGAGTATCTCAGTATGCCACATACGCAAGATTATTTCAGTTGTGTTGCTGTCTATGGAGGGTCAGATGGCTCTCTTATATCATCAGAAATATCTTAATTTGTGTTCCAAAGATGAACGAAGGTCTTTGGAAGGGGTTTGGAACGTGACGGAACAATTAAATGTTTGCATCATTTTCTATATATAAATATTTATCCTTATTTTACAGTGTAGTTTTGTCACTTATAGCCTCATCATATTATAACATAAATGTATCACACATTTCTCTGCTATTCACATCTTAAAAAGACATTGGCCCCACCACCACTAAATTTCACCCATTGTCAGGAGGCGTGACACACGTCCTGATTTTGCTAAGTTAGGCGTGTTCCTGGGTCAACATATTTTGTTGACCCTGGAACAACATTTTATTCCAAAATTTATGTTTTGACCATATCTCTACACCTAAACCTAACCCTACCCATGAGTATTGCATAAAATCAGAGGAAACGATAGATGACTGACACTGATGTAGAAGCACCAAACACTGATTGTAAGCCTGATCTTCACAAAAACCATAAACTGGTTCTTCAAATCTGATTGGCTAATCACAATGTTGTTCCAGGGTTAACAAAGATGTTGACCCAGGGACACGCGGAACTCAGCAAAATCAGGTTCTGCGAGTGGGCACCACACCACACGATCCTGATCCTGGAAATCTACATTCCTGCTGTTTAGTCTAAACCTGCTCACAATTTTTAAGGAAGACCAATGGGTGTTTGTTTAGAGTTGTAACTAAATTCTGCAGAAAGGCATATCTGTAGAACCAGGAAGGTCACACACCCCTTTTGCCCTTGAGCAAAGCGCTTAACCTCTGTCTACTGGGGGTGCAGTTAGCATGAAAAGACCCTTATTTTAGACTCTTAAGCATTCTTTCTAGAAAAACATATTCTGACAACAGCCATAAGGAGGGTATTGTGATAAAATTTTTATTTGCACAATTGCACAATTCCACAAACCTTTTGTAACAATCTATAATTGGTCCCAAACATTGGTATTGGCATTGGTATCAGTGACTCATTTAAACCATTTTCATTTGTGCTCTATATTAACCCTTTTTTACCTAATCCCAGCTATGACTGCAAAGAATGTTTTTAAATTCTTTGCACGATAATATAGACCGGAAATAATACATCTACGCTGCTTTCAAAAATGTCTTCCAGTCAGATGTTACGCAAAAACATCTGAACCTGATGTGACTTGATGCTCCAGTATTCGGACATAGTCTGTCTCAACCCCTTGTCAACCAGATGGTCCATAAACATAATGACCATTTGGCTTTGTTTTCCATGTGTTACAATTAGATCCAGGGTATGTGAATAGCTGAACGTTGACGTGTGTAACCGCTATGGCACCAAACGGAATAACAATTTTCTAAAGGGCCGTTCAAACAAAGAACTATAACCAAGAATTTAATAACCAAATAATCATTCTATTTATATGAGAGAACTGGTGCATATGAAGTCTACATCATAGCTATAAAGATAACAAGAGGAACAATACTGTTTGATGCACTTTCAGAATGCCTTTTTATCTTTTGCCATCAGATGATCTATAAGAAACACTGACAGCCAACTAGAATCCATGTGACTTTAAAGAGTTTGAAAATTAGCTGACAATGTAACTGCAATGAAGACAATGTTAGTGCCCATGTGGACAACTAATATAGTTATCATTTTGGTTGTCTTGATAGTTAAAGATCTTGGTGTGAGCAGACCTTAAAATCAGCATGAAATCAAAATGTACTTTGTTTGCACTTATTACTAGTGTCATGGTGAACAATTATTTACTGCAATTTAATCCATCGAAAAAAGGGTAACACTTTAGGGACCAGTTCTCACTAGTTGCTCATTAGTATGCCTTTTATTAACAAATTGGCTCTTTATTAGTACTTATAAAGCACATATTCTGAATGACCATATTCTACAGGCCTAATCCTACCCAGTACAATAACTTTATAACCTCCTTACTAACAAAATAATGAGCAGCAAATTACAAGTTTATTGAGGCATGATTAATGGCTTGTTAATAGCCAGAATTGGACATTAAAAATTAAGCGTGACCGAAAATTCTTAATAAATGGTCAAAATCATAAAAATTGCATTCCCTTTAGAATGTTAGAAAATTTGATGGCTTGGGCAGGACTGTGACCTAGAGATGGCTAGGAGTTGCACTAAAATCAAACACTGCCTTAATCTGAATTGCATGTGGTTTTATGTTACAGAATTTGGACAACGTCTGTGTCTCAACCCCTTGTCAACCAGATTGTCTATAAAAATAATGACCATTTGGCTTTGTTTCTCATGAGTTAAAATTAGAACTAGGGTATCTGAATACCTGAATGTTGACATGCGTAACTGCTAAGGCACCGTACAGAATCCAAGTTAGTTAGTTCACATTAAGGACTATATCCAGTTTACATTTAGTCTTTTAGCAGATGCTTTTATACTCGACTTAAAGACTTAAAAAATGAGAGAACAGCTAAAGCAATCAAAATCAACAAAAGATCAATGAAATGCAAGTGCTTTAACAAGTCTGTTATAGTTTAATACAGTGCATGTAGCAAGGTGGGTTTTTAAAAAAATACATAATAGATAAAAAGAAAACTGATAAAATAGAAATGTTTACTTCTGTTTGCTTGACATTTGTTTTGTTTGCACTCATTTCTAGTGTCATAGTGAACAATTATTCACTGCAATTTAATACACAGAAACAAAATCTTAATAATATTTAGTCAGAATCAGAAAATTAATGTTTTTTCTTCTCTGTTGACTTTAGTTTGATGGCTTGGGCAGAACATTCTTGTTCACTTCCGTCCAACCGTCAGGGTGCAGCGAGGTAGAGATGGCTAGGATGTGCAATAAAATTTCCTTTTACTCCAATATACATCACAATGTTAAGAAAGAAAAAAAAAGTCAGCCACAACTTCTGGTTAACAGGCTTCCCAAACAACAATATCAAAAATCCCACCCCCCAACTCGTTCCATTGTTAAATCAAATGTTGTTTGCTCAAGCAAAAACAGCAAAAATTTTGAAGAGCTAAAAAAAGAGAGAAAAAAATAAAACAGCCTCTAATAAAACAGCCTATAAATCGGCTGATGAAAAGTCAAGCAGGAAAAATTAATTAGAAAATCAAAACAAAAGACAACACAAGGTATGAAAACTGAAAGGTTAATATCCCTCCACTAAAAGTGCAGGTAACCAAAACCTCCAAAAAATCATAAAGGCATTATTACAGTAGTCAAGTGGTTTAATCTAAAGGTACGTTCACATCATAACGTAATTACTGCAATTACGAAATACCAATTTGTAAAAAACATTCACGTTCTCGTAGAACTAGTTATGTCAACTTGTGAACTGGAGGCTTTTTGAAAGCGACGGCTTGTACCCGGCTTATACCACGTGACCGCTGCAACTCATGCGAAACCTGAGAAAAATGCTGGCACTTTTAAACTAAGCTATATTATTGGTCTAAAAAAAAGAGGAAACTATGTTCCGTAAACCACTGTTAAATTTATTAAGTATAAATACATGCAGTGAGTTTTTTTCTAGCATGTGTTGCACATCATATAAAGCTAGCGCATCTCTTTTAAAACCTGGATTAAACCACTTGATTCAAATGCATTACTTGAACACTTTTACTTTTAAGATTTGGATCTTCTAAATTTTGGTCACCTAGACTTTAGTAAACGATAATAGAATTATCATTCTTGAGTGAACTATCACTATAAACCCAGTTTCTATTTGCAACTGCAATCTGAACAAGGTGAGCAACATATAAACCTCACAGTGTCCTCGCTGACACGTTCATGTGCTTTCTACAGCAGAGGATGGAGCTCAGAGCTTATTGGTGCAGAACCTGTCATGGAGCTCAGTAGGGCAGTTGCGCGCTGTGAGGTCTGAACCCCTGCTAAGTGTGAAGTGAGTGGGAGGTTTACCATGAGCTTGTGCCTCAGTTCTCCAGCAGGGGCACAAGCTGTTGCTGTGGCTAAAGCTAGTTTGTAGCAGGAAGCCTGAAATTAGCAGGATCCTCCTACTCAATGAGACAGTATATAAGGGGATTATTTGGGCTAGAGAATAGTTGTGTCTTTAAAAGTGAAACGTGATATTTAGACTTTCTCCTATCTCAGATTAATGTGCTATAAGAAAGCCACTGAATGGAAGATTTCCCAAGGAAAGTGTAAACATCGTAACTCTGTGTTGCTTTCAAAACATTGCTTAGTTTGTTTGAGTCTTGTTCGTTTGATTTGCCCAGGCTGACATGGCAACATCATCTCAACCAATGAGTGTGAGTTTGGGGGCAGGACTACCTGTCTAGTTGACCAACAGAATACGGGGAGTGTTCTAGGAAACTTGCTGGTAGCGAATTATTTTTGCAATCCATTTGGTGTCCCAATTGCCTCTGACATTTCATACTCAGCATTCATAGTGAAGGGAAGCCTTGTGAAGTGATTTTTACAAATGTATTCCACTGCTGAGATATGAGATGGCTTGTTTTATTCTTTTATAATTACAACATCATCTCATCAGGGAGTACAGAAACATCTGGAAAACTGAATGTAAATGAAAAGCTCATTTTATGTAAACAAGCCTCCATTTTCTCATTAGTCAGATTGCTGCTTGTTTGGCTTCAAGTCACCCACACATGCATAGATGGTTGTGTAACTTTGTTAGCGATAGGTCACAATGGTTGACTAGTCATCCAACAATGACTATTGAGGTCAACTAGATAATCCAGATTTCTTCCTGTACATTTTTCTCCATGAGGTATTAATTAGTGTTTTAACTAATACTTTTGTCTTGAACTGTAAAATCATGCTAAATTAAAGGTTAAAATCATATAGGCACAAAGACAAAATACTGTTAGAATAACTCTAAATTAATACAATAAACATTAATTAAATTACCTTAATCCCAAAATGTTACACAAAACATGTAGATTACTAATAACAAAAAAGAAAAGAACAATTTTTTTTAACGGTGCCTGTTTGTTTACTGTAAATTATATAATTTATAATTTTTACTTCCTGAACCCATACATTTTATGGTATTTCATAGCAAAAATTACATATACTTTTAGTTCTGTTTGACAGTTTTTTACAGGAACTCTTTTAGTTAAGATTTATATTTAATTTTATTTCTGTTAAAGCAACCGTACTGTACAAATGCACACACTTTGGCCATTGTGCTCAGTTTTAAAACCTTTCTGTTCCTTTTTCTAGCTGACATTGAACACTGGAAGTAAAGTCCCATTGACTTTCTTTACAGAGAAGTTTTATAGCATAGATCTTCCACAAAGACCTACCATGACATCTGAGCTTAAGTGATATATTGTTGAGCTGTATAATAGACAAATTTCTGATAAAGAACATTGCCTTATATTCTCAAATCAGAAGTTGCCGTTACCATAGAAACCCTGCAAAAAAGCTCATAAGTGAACTCCCACTCCCATTAAGAACTCCGAATGATTTAATCCAATCTAATGGATATTTCCCTAATTTCTCAAAACGTTACTTTTTTCAATAAATTTGCATACTCATAATGCATGTCTGTAACTCAGAATTTTCCATTTTTTTGTAAAGTATATTATTTTTAGATCGTAAAAAAACTGTTACATTATCTTTCCCAGTGCTTCAGAAACTGCATTATTCTTTGTTGCGTTCTATTGTACATGGCTCTCTTTACACTGACGTAAAAAAAAAAAAAAGTTCCAACTCATTGCATTTTGTGTTACTTGTGTGCATTTCTTTAACGGGACTCCAGCAGTCATCCTGTGAGCCGATAAAATCCTTTCTCTCCACCTTTGATGAAACTGAGTGTACATTACTCTGATTCAGGATCCGACCAATAGCCTTTAATCTTCTGAACACTCTCTTTTGATGTCAGGTTTGTTCAGTGTGGGTTTAGGCAGCGTCATGAGAGCGGTGCACAAGCTTAGAGCTGAGAGTCTCAAGTGACCTCTGAGCTGTCTCAAATGAATTGAAAAATGTTCCAAATGAGAAACCGGTTGCTGTTGTTGTTTTTTTGGTGGGGGGGCATCTGTCAGACTTAAGCAGAAGGCCTTGGTGGCACTTTGCGCTGTTGATATGTGTGTGTGTGTCGTACCGTGGCGGCGGAGGATGAAAGGGGAGCACTAGTCAGGTGGGGTTGCTCCAGAAATCTCCTGGCACCTGTCGCCTGGGAATCTTTTGGAGTGCTTTGATGATGTCATTAACATTCCACCAGCAATGCTCTCCAAAACATAAAGTGGCAGAGAAAAAAAGAAAGAAACAGTTTGCAAATTCCAGAATGCACAGCTCAGTGTGCTAAAGTAAAGTAGAGCAGTTTAGAGGTACAAATGAAATCACTCTAGAGCTTTGGGCACAGGATTGACTGGGAGTTGCCTTCCAGATGACAGCTCTCATTTCTTGAATGGCCTCTGCGCTTTCATTGTGAACCTCGACTTAAGAGTCTTGTGCTGTGGCAGAGAGAAGGAGAGTGGTCTGGTCTGCTTCAGAGAAGTCTCCTGATACCTTAAACACACGCCTCTCCTTCCTGTGGAGGGACTAACAGAGACTGGACTGACACATGTGTTCAGGGAGGATTGGAAAGGGAATTGTAAGCCAGATAAGGAGTTCCTCCCTAAGGCTGTACTTACTTGAACGCACTGTGAGAAGCTTATATCTGAATTCTTCAAATTATTGGATGACATCGAGATTTGGGTTTGTTGGTTCTTGGAAACAAAGAGGTGTTTCCCTTATTGCTCTGTTTCTTGCTCTCCCTCTGGCCCAGTTGTGCTGAATGTGTGCTACAGTGCTGTTTTAAAGTGATATTTCATGTCAGAGTTTCCAGCCGAGTTAACCGGCTTAGCACAGCACAGAAAAAGTCATTTTCTTCATCAGTATTTTTGCTTTGTTTTAAAGTTAATTTTACTTGAAAATCAAGTTAAATGCCCTTTAAAAGTGTAGCTTTTTTAGTGTTTGAAAGACGTCTAAAGGCTGCAATTATTTGATAAAAAAACTACAATAATAATAAAAAAAAGGTAAAAACATTAATATTCTGAAATATTTCTAATCATTATAACTGTTAAAAACCGTAACTAGATACACAGATACATATGCAAAAAGTTAAAAAGAACTAAATTTATTCAGAGTAAGAAATATATGTTTTGTAACATTGTAAATTTCTTTCCTGTCACATTTTAATCAGTTTAATGAATATTTAATCAATATATATCAATATATTAATCCCTAAAAATAAAACATTACTGACTCCCAGACAGTATTGTGGATCTGAATTAAGTTTTATTATGTAATTTAATAATACTTGTTTTTCTTGGTTTAAAGGAAAATGTCACCCTTTTTGGAAAACTATATGGACAGTTGTAGATATGTAAAATAAAATAAAATGTTATATAAGAAATAACAATAAAATCAAACAATCTATAAAAATGTATGCATTTCAACTAAACATACAGGGGCATCTCAATAAATTAGAATGTCATTAAAAGGTTTATTAATTTCAGTAATTTAAAGAGAAATTAAATTGTGAAACTCTTGTATTAAATAAAGTCAATGCACACAGACTGAAGTCTCTGGTTCTTTTAATTTGTAATGATTTAGGCTCAAATTTAACAAAATCCCAAATCTCAACAAAGTAGAATATGGTAACATGTCAGTCAGCTACAGTATTCAACTCAAAACACCTGAAAAGGTTTCTGAGCCTTCAAAACGCTCTCTCAGTTTGGTTCACTGAGCTACACAATCATGGGGTAGACTGTTGATCTGACAGGTGTCTAGAAGACAATCACTGACACCATTCACAAGAGGGGTTAGCAACAAACATTCTTTGCCAAAGAAGCTGGCTGTTCACAGAGTGCTGTATCCAAGCATGTTAACAGAAAGTTGAGTGGAAGGAAAAAGTGTGGAAGAAAAAGACGCACAACCAACCGAATGAACTGCAGCCTTATGAGGATTGTCAAGCAAAATTGATTTAAGAATTTGGTTGAACTTCACAAGGAATGGACTGAGGCTGGGGTCAAGGCATGAAGATCTACCACACACACACACAGGTGTGTCAAGAAATTTGGCTACAGTTGTCGTATTCCTCTTTTTTAGCCCTCCTGAACCACAGAAAACATCAGAGGCATCTTACCTGGGCTAAGAAAAAGAAGAACTGGACTGTAGCCCAGTGGTCCAAAATTCTCTTTTCAGCAAGTTTTGTATTTCATTTGGAAACCAAGGTCCAAAGGTCTGGAGGAAGGGTGCCCATTAAAGTCATCTGCTTGTGTTGGTCCATTGTGTTTTTTTTTTTAAAACCAACGTCACTGCACCCATTTACCAAGAAATTTTGGAGCACTTCATGCTTCCTTCTGCTGACCGGCTTTTTAAAGATGCTGATTTAATTTTCCAGCAGGATTTGCCACCTGCCCACACTGTCGAAAGCACCTAAAGTTGGTTAAAAGACCATGGTTTTGGTGTTGTTTACTGTCCAGCAAACTCACCAGACCTCAACCCCATGGAAATTGGGGTATTGTCAAGAGAAAAATTAGAAACAAAAGACCAAAAAATGCAGATGAGCTGAAGGCCACTGTCAAAGAAACCTGGGCTTCCATACCACTTCAGCAGTGCCACAAACTGATCACCTATACGCCATGCCGAATTGAGGCAGCAACTAAAGCAAAAGGAGCCCCAAGTACTGAGTACATACACAGTAAATAAACATACTTTACAGAAGGCCAACTAATCACAACTGTTTTTTATTGGTCTTAATTTGTTGAGAGGTTACCCTAAATCACAATTTAAAGACCAAAAACTACTTCAGTCTGTGTGCATTAAATATAATACACAAGTTTCACAATTTGAATTGAATAACTGAAATAAAATGAACTTTTCTATGACATTCTAGTTTATTGAGATGCACCTGTACACCCTCAAAGTCAAAGTTTATGATGCATTGGTTGGTCAGTAAAGCATGAGGTTAATCTGCCCCAAATTTGGGGAAAATCTAAGTAATACTTTATTGACAAATTTTGGCCCATGGTAAGAGTATTTTTTAATTGGACTTAATATTAATAGTGTAACAATACGCGTATTGTGTATCGTACAGTTCGTGGTCATTTTCCAAATCAGTGATCATCCTTATCCCTGTAACCTTGGAGCCCTTGTAAGGTCCCGACATAGGATGCCTCCAGGATGGTACCAGAGACCTGACCCACCACCGTGGATCGGGAGCCTTGGGAGTCCGTGGTGGATCAGGAGCCTTGGTAGACCGTGGCGGATCAGGGGCCTTGGGAGGCCATGTCGGATCAGGGGCCTTGGGTTGTAGTGATTCATGGGCAGCCCTCCGCTGTGGTGACTCATGGGCAGCCCTCCGCTGTTCAGACATTGTGGACTGTGGCTCTGGCATTGTGGCCTGTGGCTCTAGCAGCGTGAACTCGGGCTGTGGCACTGGCAGCGAGAACTTGGGCTGTGGCCCTGGCTTTGGCAGCTTGACTTCTAGCCGTGGCTCAGGTTCTGGCTCGGACAGCGTGACTAGCTCCTGTAGCATGAACTTTGGCTGTGGCTCTGGATCTGGCCTTGACAACGTGACTAGCTCTGATTCTGGTACCGTGAACTCCAACTGTGGCTCTGTCTCTGACAGCAAGAATTCCAGCTGTGGCTCTGGCTCTGGCTCGAACAGCAT
This sequence comes from Enteromius trimaculatus, assembly GCA_032361065.1. Classification (NCBI taxonomy): domain Eukaryota; kingdom Metazoa; phylum Chordata; class Actinopteri; order Cypriniformes; family Cyprinidae; genus Enteromius; species Enteromius trimaculatus. Next base: position 8,268,192 of record JAUMHP010000078.1, on the reverse strand, counting down.
GACTGGTTCTGGCTCTTGCAGCGCAGCAGACTCTGGAGGGCGCTCTTGCAGCGCAGCAGACTCTGTCTAATCTAGTGGCAGGAACTGGCTGTAAACTATGAACTGGACTCAAACACGGCTCTCCTGGCTGTAGACTATGGACTGGATCTTGGATAGGCTCCATTGGCTGTGACTCATGAACTGGCTCTTCCAGCTGTAAACTATGAACTGGAATCGGGACTCCAGGCTGTGACTCATGAACTCCTGGCCATTGTTTGTGCGGGTCGGGAAGAGGAGTGAGTTCGTTAATTATGCGGTGGAGAATTTCCTCTGGCGTGATGGTCCTCCTGTCCATGCGGAGCATGGGGTTAGGAAGTTTGACTTCGTCTGTTTTTGGGCTGAGCTTCTGTAACGCTCAGGTATGGACAGGACAACTGGGTAAGTGCAAATCAAAGCAGATTTATTTAAACAGAAAGTATATTTCCATAATTCCACAAGGAGAAGGTCAAACACAAATAATAAACAGGTATGCTGCTTAGGAAAGGATATATTCAGTTTGTTACACAGCGATCTCCTGATCGCTTTAACACAAGTTCTTCTCCTTGTTTCTTTTGTAGGTTTCTTTCATGGAGTTCGGATGATGGGCATAGAGGAGATGATCTCCTGATCATGGTGCTAGAATAATGGACAGAGACAAATAGGTGAGTAATCAGGTAAGAGTGACAATGTTGTTCTCTCATAGGGGGTGCGTGCTCATGCCATAGACTTGAAACTGTGAAGATATCAGGTAAGCAGCAGATGTAAGTTCAATGTCCTTCAATGTCCTAGTCACGCTGACGATCTCCTGATCGTAATCGCTCTCACCATTGCGCTGCAAACAGGTAAGTAGTTGGTCAGTAATCACATAACTTTCACAAAGAGGATCTCTCACATAAGTTTGACTATCTGCAGATCATGTCGACATCTCCAGATGGAGTTCACTTGAACTTGGTGATTCCTTGAACTCAAAATCCAGGTCCTCGGTGCAAATAAGTGTAGTGGCATAAAAGATTTTAACAAGGCATGAATTCAACAATCATAGGGCATGATAAGGGTAGAGAAAAGGGTATTACATCGAACATAGTGTTGTTACCTCGAGCTCAGCCGCCTTCTTTCTGGTGTGCACAGCTTTTATGCAGCCTACATGATTGACATCAGGTGTCAGCAATCATAGGTCTGGGGATTAGGAGAGTGTGAAGACGGCTGAGCTGGGATCAGTGGACTAAAGCCCTATTCGGACAGGACTAGTATTACAGGGGGTCGTCAGAGAAAGTTTTGTTTCACAGACGTACTTGGTGATTTTAATCCCGTCCAAATCTGCCATGTCTGTGCTTTTCTCTCACAACCTCTGATAATTCCAGAGCAAATTACCTACTGTTTTTCAGCAAACTCAGTGGTCCTCTGAGAAAACTAATCCCGTCCGAAT
>JAUMHP010000078.1:8237384-8266648 GCA_032361065.1 Enteromius trimaculatus | reverse complement strand
TTTTATTTTTTATATATAATATTATTAGTATAATCAGTATTTATTTTATGCATTAATAAGTACAGGTCAGAATACGTGTGGGTGTATGTGTATATATATATATATTAGTAGAAATATGTCTGTTATGCTGAATGGAAATAGAATTATTTTAATTGAAACATTAAAGTCCATGTAAACTGGAAGTTTGCCAACTTCATTTCAGTGTAGTGACACCTTTCTAGCAGAAACAGAATATTAAGTAGAGGGCATGGTTTTATTTTTGTGCTCCTCCTCTCTGTCTCTCATTTATAGCAACTTAATGATCTGAGGAGTGTTTATATTCTTAAGACATCAAACAGATGTCATCAGACAAGGAATGTTGTTCCAGAGCAGAACAAAATGTTCAGATTTTGATTAAAGACAAACTTTTTAACTTGCATGAAATTCTTGTTCACATCAAGACTAATAATGTGCACTATTAAAGTAAACAGTAAATTGTCAATATTGTGTATTATCATGTATTATAAATGTTTGTCCAAAAATTTCAGGGATGATATCAGGGATTTAATTCCAGCCGGTCTGTCATTGATGTTGTGTGAGCCTTTGCACAATGATGCAGATCAGTTGGACTGCGTACCAGAGGATTGCAGAACTGTGTTTCTTTAATGATTAATCTGAAGCTGTTGGATGGTTCTTTGGCCTTAAACTCAAATATTGCTTGGTTAATATGTTACTTGTTCTTTTCTCTTAATTTCATTTATAGATTTGATCCAGTCTCAGTTTGCCCAGGCTGTCTTCTCTTTTTAGTCCAACAGAAACACTTCATTCAGTAGCCATAATGTCCAGACCTGGAGACCTTCCAGGTAATGGAGAGAAACCTTTTTATTTTTTAACTACTTTCTAATATCTTTCTAAAGGCTTTTCAATGGTTTTGACATACTTTCACCTTTATTATGAATAGTTTTATAAGGGAGTATATGACAACAATTTGCCCTTTTAAATGCGTAGCTATTTAAAGCAGCTATTTGTTCAGATATTGTTGACACCAGTGCTTTGCTCTTTTACCCCAGCCCTGGAAGCAGGTCCAGGTTCCTCAGAGGGACTTCTTGGGGGGATGTCCATCCCTGTTGGGATGACCCGTCGAGCTCTTAGCTATGACGATAATCTTGAACGCCCTATATCTCCACCTCCAACTGACATTAATATTAGCAACCTGTGGAGGCGACCTGTCATACCCGAGAGGAAGTTTGCACGACTTGCTGAGGTGTGTGTGCATTGCTTGTCTCTGACCAGATTTATTATTAATCTCAGATTTATTCTTTTTTTAATAGACGTTATAATTTTTAAATCCACCTGGGGGCACTCCATACCACAATTTAAGAACTAGGCTAATTCTAACAATGTCCTGTTTGTTTTTAGGAGGATGAGTCAGAAGGAGGGGTAAAACAAACTGCTACCTTTGAATCCACCAAACCTCCAGTCCCTGTGGTGAAAGCCAAAGCATCGTCTGTCATGAACTCCCTCATCATCAGTAAGAATGCTATGATGAAATGTGAAGCGTAAGGCAGTGTCAAGTGTTAACTGGTGTAAAACAATGGCCTTAACGTGACCCGCTACATTGCATTACAGAGCAGACCCAGGAGAGCATGCACAAGTTTGAGAAACAGGCAGGACTGACTGATACAGGCTACACTCCTCACAAAGGCTTGAATGCAGAAGAGACCCGCTACCATCTTCTGGCAGAGTCAATGCATGTAGGCAGAGATGCTCAGTTCAACAGGCTCAAATATCAAAGTGACCTGACATCTCCAAAACAATTTCTTTTAATATATAAATTGTGTTTTGGATGTTGTAGAAGCTTCAAATGCAAAGTGTAGATCCCAAAGAAGAGAAACAGCCATCGTCTGGTCAGTCGACACCTTCTGGGACCCCTCAATCCTCACCCAAGCAGAGACGCAGGTGCTGAATGAGTCAGCAGCTTCACATCGTCTCTATTGTAGTAATCAAATTGCAGGCTGGAAAAGGAGATTGTAATTTTGTGTGTGTGTTGGCAGGGGATGGTTCAGCAGTCAGGGCTCCACCGCTTCTCTCACAGGCTCAGAGATGAGCACCAGTTCCAGCTCCAGTATAGATCTGGCTTCTAGTGATGGACCTGTAGAACGCTGGGGGGCTTTTGGACCACGACCTCAAGTTAGCAAGTCCACAACTGACCCAGGTACAGATCCAGCCATAACAGGTAAACCAGACAGTGTTTACATCTAAACAATCCCTTCTGCATATTCTCTTTGAATTTTAAATTGAACATAACGACCCCCGGATGTTAAAATAAACCGTGTCCGCTTGGTTTGCTCATTTTTATCATTCCTACATAGACCCTTAACCAATAATTCCTTCAGCACAAGAGACATATAAACAGTAGATTTAAGGGTTTTATTTGAATTTTATCATACTCCAGTATATTGCTCCCAGCCTTTTTGAAGCGACCAAGCACCTTCAAGGTTTGGGGAATCTAAAGATCGTCAACAAAGCAGGTTCTTACCAAGAGTGAAAATAATTATTTTTTTTTTTTCACATTCCTTACAAGTTACTCAGTTGAGTTTTTTTTATTTCTTCAAAGACTGATTAATAACATCCATATACTGAAATGAAGAAAAAAATGTATGTGTTTAATCTCATTTATAAAACCAGTTGAATCAGCCTTATTTGTAACCAATGTCAAATATCTTTCATGCAAACATAATCTCAAATTCATTGCGTAATATATTTATAATATCCAATAGGTTTTGATATATACTTGGCAGCAGAAATAAGTTGATTACTTTTAATGATTTCTTGAATTTGGGGGACTTTTGTAATTTCATATAATGTGTGTTTTTGTATGTATTCATTGTTTGTGTGTCTGTTTGTTTTGCTATATTTGTGAGGACCAATTCTCCCCACAAGGATTGTAAAACCAGACATTTTAGACTTTGTGAGGGCATTTTGTTGGTCCTCACAAGGGAGATAAACTTATTTAGCATTTTTAATAATTTATCTTAAAATGTAAAAAGGATTCTGTGATGAGTAGGGTTGGTTTAGGGTGATTTTAAAAAAGGAATTCAGAAAAAATTCCAAAAAATATTAAGCAGGATATTTGGAACCCACTCATATTTTTTTACTATTTTTATTCTATTAAATAATAAGAAACTACTTCTAAAGATCTTTTGTGAAATACCAACTCTGTTCTACATGTTAACACTACTGAACTAATCACATTTGAGGACCAGAACTACACGTGATAACGTTTTACTCATGCATTGCTCCAGATCTCATCAGTGTCAACACACCTAACGTCATTCCTGTATGCTCACAGGGGGCTTTGCCCTGCAGTCTTACAAGGGAGCTCAGAAACCCACCCCTATGGAAGTGATGAAAGCCCAGGCCACCCGCTTAGCCGAGGACCCCACCAACTTCAAAGCTCCCCCCAAGATGGAGATCCCCACCATGGATGGGAAGAGACAGGTGACCCGACCTCACAAACTCAAACACCGGGACATGAACGTCCTGACACCCTCTGGATTCTGAGAGAACTCCCTACATCCACCTCAGCTGTACACACAGTGAACCTGGACTACCCTCGCTTTTATTCCTTTGTGCTCTCTTGCTGTTGGGTCACTGCAGTAGTAATTGCTTAACTCCTTATCACAGACTCATCCTTTCGCTAGCGTCAATGTTAGTAAATGTTCGTCCTCAGAAGTTGTTGTGTGAGTGTGTAGCAGCATTTTTGTTGGTGCTGTTGTCTTTTGTTCCTGCTTTGCTTTTCAATATTTCATTAAAAGTGTTTTGTTAAGTTGGTATGTGTGAGAGTGTGCGTGCCTTGATGTTTTTGGATATACTGTGGTTTAATTATTCATAGCTTGACTATGAATTTTATGTGTTGTTTTTTTTTTCCATCACATTGCAGGTTAGAAAACTGCTTAGAGCAACTGTCATGTTGAGAAATGTTGTTATTTCTTGTGTAACATCATCAATACACAATGGGTTCAGTGATAACTTAATTCTTTAAGTCTTTGCTGTTGTGTATTTTGACTTTTAGTATCGTTGTGTTGAGAACGGTGTGACAAATGACAAGGGCACATTGACTGAAGGCTAAAAACTTTGGCTGAAATTTTATTTAATGTAACTGCTCTGGACAGAGAATTTCTAATATTTTTGTTACAAGTTTAAAATTGTTTCAATTTCGCAAAAGGTTGAATGTTTTTGCTTTGATCTTGTTGGATCTGTTAGTACATGAATGAATAAATAAATGTACAAAAATGATGTTTTTGATTTTACATTTCTTTCCTGCAATTTACTGTTTACTCTTATCCAAGCTACTGAACACATTTATTTGTACAGTATTCATTTTTGTAATCTTTTAAATCTTAAAGTCATTTCAAACAATGTGTGTGGTGTGTACACACTCCATATTAAATGTATGTATGTAAATGTATTAACTATGTGCATACATTACTTTTGATCTTTGCCAACAATAGTTTTTCAAAAATATTTTGTACAGTAATGGTTAATGACAGTAATTTAAATAATGTAACATAAATAATGTTATTATTTATTATGATTGTCTAGCAAGGTTTTTTTTATGTTTAACTAAATATTTTAAGCCGCAAAAGGGAACCATATAAATAATATAACACCAGGAATAACTTAATAACTGGTCACTAAATAAGCATTTATAAGATTATTTCTGAGGAATTTTGTAAAACTTGCAAGAATGAATAACTACAAAAAAAAAAATTAATTGTAATATTTTACAGCATTACTGTATTAATGTAAAACGTGTGCTGGGTAAACATAAGAGGCTTACTAACCCCAAACTTTTGCAGGGTTGTCTTGATTGTAAAAAGAGCATAGGTTTTTTGTTTATTTTGTAAAAAAAATATAGAAAGTTTCCTGTTAGTGTTAGGTTCAAATAATTTCTAACTAGCTGTAGAGATTTGTGCAATGTTCCTCTTTAGAAAGCTCTGTGTGTGTGTGTGTGTGTGTGTGTGTGTTATGGTCATGTGACATCTTCAGCCCTCTTGTAATTCATTTGTCTGCCACTAAGAGACAGTGGCCGCCCAATAGTGGTCTCTTCTGCTGTAGAAACGTACGGATGATGTATCATTACAGAAATACACTTTCACTGTAAACTGAAATAGAAATTATATCTGAAATGTAGATTATCTTTGAAATCAATATTTCAATATCAAAACACTTTAACGGCAGTAGATCATTTACACAAACAGTGTCACATCAAACCAACACATCAAAACCAACATTCAGGTTCCCTTCATCCTTCTCAGTGTTTTCTGTGTGTTTCTCTGGTTCATGTGCTGCTCCATTGGCAGTCTCCTCACATCTTATGCTGCCATGGTAAACACGCTTTCCTGGAAGTCCAGCCCCCATCACCCTCCACCCAACAGCACTCACTCTCTCTCTCACATAAGCTCACCTCCTCCCAAAGCCCTTTTCCAGTCCCTCTGTGACGTTGTACTTTTACACGCTGACACATCGTAGGTCATTTCCTACGTTTGGCAGTCCCACTGGGATGTCTGGATTGAATATGTAGCCTGGCGGTCCACCCAGCTCGGAGTGTGAGGGCCTCTGTTGTACGTGAGTCACTGTGATAGAGCTATGAGATCACAGTCTAACCACAACATGTGGACGTGGGCTCATGGATAACACTGTTGTGTCGTGTTTGTGTAAAGTATAATTGCACTGCTGATGTTACTCATAAAACAGCCACTGTCTGCCAGGCTGTGATTCAAGAACATCATGATTAGGATTACATTATACTTCAGATGAGATCAGAAAGTGGTTCTTTATTTTTCATGCCAGTGAGTATTATGTATGTGTTTGAGGGGGAGATGTAGCAGACATGACGATCTTATTATTAATGAACCTATAATAATATTGGTCTAAAGATTTACCAGTTAATTTTGTTTCTTCCTTCCTTCCTTTCTTCCTTCCTTCCTTCCTTCCTTCATTCATTCATTCATTCATGTATATACTTATTTTTGAAATCTACTTAAAAATGTATGGCAAAATCTCACTCTTGAGATCTATTTAAAAAATAAATATTTAAAATAAACCTGTCAAAACTCCAACAAGGAAGCACATAAAATAAAACAGATATTAAAAATACATTGATAATAAAGATATCAATATCTATTCTATAAAACATTTTACATAGATATGGAAATAGAAAATACGTCAGTGGTCACAAAAGAAAAATTAATAACTTGTATATTTTTTTTGGTGTGACGCTGGCGTGTGGTAAAGCACGAAGGCAAACTCCCAGTAGCAGAAATAACAATCCTTCTTATTTTCCCTCAAAGTGAAGGCACAAACGGTACACACACATTTACTTTACCATTAAAGACCAACAACACTAGGCAAAACAGAACATAGTGTGACCCCCCAAGGGAGTTGTGTAAGGCATGGCGGATCGGGAACCTCACGGGGTCATGGAGGATCTGGAGCTGTGTGAGGTCATTACGGATCGGGAACCTCACGGGGCCATGGAGGATCTGCTGTGTTAGGTTATGGTGGACCGGGAACCTCACAGGGCCATGGAGGATCTGGAGCTGTGTGAGGTCATAGCAGGGAACTGGAACAGCTCTCCTGGCCGTGACAGGCAGACTGGATTTTAAGGCACCGGGACCGGCACTCCTGCCCGAGACTGTGAAACGAAATGCGCAGGGAACTGGATCGGCACTCTTGGTTGTGACTGCTTCTCTCGCCGATCTGACTGACTGCAGTGTTGGGTCGTAAATCTTGGTTGCCAGATTTGTGGTCTGGGTAACTGGTGTCAGAATGGTGTTGAAAGTATTGACTATGGTAAGGGAGGAACCTCCCAGCCATAATAACTGGGCAATGAGTTGAATGGGAGAACCTTGGTGTTCAAAAATGGACACCTGTTTAGTCAGCTGACCATCGAGTCCCCACCAGAACAGAGTCTTTAAGGTTCTCTCTCTCCAGGGCACCAAGTGAGTGAGATTGATAAATTCTTCCAAACATTCCTCAATCGGGCAGCGATCTTGTGTTCATCAAGTGGTCATCATGCTTGTCGGTTTATGATTGGTCTTTCTTTCACGCTGGCATGTGGTGAAGCACAAAGGCCAACTCCAAGTCGCAGAAATAACAATCCTTTTTATTTTTCATCAAAGTGAAGGCGCAAACAGGGCAGGTACAAAAACATTTACTTTACCACAAAAGACATTAAAGACCGACAACACAAGGCAAAACAGAACAGGCTTTTAAGCAGGGAAAAACACTCAGGGAAACTTAAACAGGTGAGGAGCACAGGTGGAGGTGGGTAAACTAAACAGAAACAGGACCAAATAAGGACAAAAAGGAAGTAAGAAAGTAAAACCAAACTAAACTAGACATGTGACTAGACTTGTGACATCACACTTGGATGAAATAATAGAAGTAAAATGCATTTTATCTAGAATTATCCTCAACAATTTCCTCCACCATACACTAGAAAAATACATGTGCTCTCTTAGCTGGGAATAATTTGAGACTCAATGCCTTAATAGTATTTGTTCAGTCTTTAAACAATGAAAACAAAAGCTACAGGTTTTGGGTTAGGTGATCTGTGCTAATTATGTTTTATAAGTGTTTTTTCTGCTATCAGGTTTGTCCTTTTGCACAAGGAAGTACATTTTTATTAGGGGTGTCCTGTCTAGTTACATATTTCCAAATGTTTTCTGCAGTTTGCATGAATTCACAATGTTTGCTTTTATGAGCACGCTCTTTGATAATCAACCTGATCGACTTGTGGAAAAATGGGACTAATAGTAATTTCCGTTAATGAGCGCTCAGTATGTGCTATTATTGGAGGTGACTTGCAGCAGAAGGGTGAAATCATAATATGCAATAATGAGAGGATCTTGTGAAGTTAAATCGCTTCATGAACATTCTGATGTCACATGGCAGACGCTCTCAGCATTGAGCCTATCAGTATGATTGGCAGTGAACAAGAAAAGTCAAATTCGAACTCAGTGGTCCTGTACCACAGCTCTCGATTCAGCTGTTCGCAATGCAGCAAGCCAAACGAAATAATGATGCCAAGTTTGTGAGCAGTCAACTATTAAATCCATGGTCCTGTGTTCAGGAAATACAGAGTGGGGAAAACTCCATAGAATGATTTTACAATTTAGCTATAAATTAATAACCAAAGAGGAAATCTCTGTACATTAATGCTTAATTTTGTTAAATTATGATGTATTTTTCTAGGTATTAATATGCAGAAAAATTATGAAATTGTTTAATTTTCCATGTTCCCATGTCAAAAAAAAGACTCATACATTAAAGTGGTTTAGAAACATGAAGTGTCAATTTCATGTGAGTTAAATATTTCATTAAAATGTTTAATAATAATTAATCATACAGATGTCTTAGTGACCACAAAACCAGTCTGAAGTATCATTTTTTAGAAATCATCTGAGAGCGGAATAAATATGTTTTAATGATGTATGGTTTGTTAGGAAAGGATAATATTTGGCTGAGATACAACTTTCCCTTTAAAGTTGTTCAAATGATGTCCTTAGCAATGCATATTACTAATAAAAACGAAAGTTTGATATATTTACTGTAGGAAATTTACAGAATGTTTCATTGAACTTGATCTTTATACTTAATATCCTAATAATCTTTGGCACAAAAGAAAAATCTATTAATTTTGACATATACAGTGTATTTTTGGCTATTGGTCCAGGGTCACATGTTGTCACCAGTCGCGCCAGTTCGCAAAGTCTTATTTACTCTAAGTGATCATTCTGAGCGTTTTTCTGGTTTGTTTTCTTGGTGTGATTTGGACTGTTTTCGGATTTTGATTCTCTGCTGCCTGCCCTGACTTTCTCTGCCTGTTTACCGTTGACGATTTCTTCCTTGTCCTTTACACACCTGTTTGCCCGTGCAACGACTATTGCCTGTTTGACCATCCTGTTTAATAAAAGCTTTGCAAATAAATTCCGATGACTACAGTGCTTCTTTATCACACATGTGTAGAAAACACTTGGATTTTAGCTTTTTTATGGAATGAATAAAATAACATTTGTCATTTATAAAACATTTGTTAACTTTATAACAATTCATAATGTGTTGTTGCTGGGTGTACTGAGGCAGAACAAGTTAACATAGCTGACATCAATCATTTACAATATTTATATTATTAATGAACAGGATCCAAAATCAGTCAAATGACTGATCAGTATGTTCTTATTTTATGTGTTTAACTTTCTTTTATTAATGAATGAAATCATATTATAATATATTACATTATAACACAGTTATAACACATACAGACTTAGTCAGTTTGGCTGGACCTAAGTCTGAATAAACTCAACAGCTGTGCTACTTTGCATGACCTCAAAGGTTTGAAGTGATGGAAAAAGCGAACTCACCCAGGGTTTGAATGCGCCATGGAACATTAGTAACTCTTTTTCTCAAAAAATTCCTTTGGATTTTAGGATTTTTGGAGTGTTGCAAAAGAATTCTTCACTAAATAGCCTAAGAAACAAACATTGTATAAAGCTTTTAATAATTTGCCATATTAATTCATTTCACTCTTGAATGTCCCTGAACTACTGATCTGACATTATATAATGTTAAGCAATGCTTTTAAAAACTAGTGCTAATGTGTTCCTTTGTATTTACTCTTACTGAACTGGTGCCAGTATATAATAAATAGATAATAAACAGTAAAATAAGATACTGAGATTTGAAACAAAACTGATAACAGCGAGCTGAACAATAAAATGCAAAAGCAATTGCAACATAACACTAAAGCTGCACTTTGGCTCTGTTAAATAATTGTTTGAGGGTGTGACTGTTTGTTGCCCGTACCACCCTTTCAGTGGTCACTCACTACCCACTCATGATATTGTACAGACAGCATGTACGCAATTAAAGCATTTACTGTAATTCACACCACATATTTATATATATGACACAGTAAAAAAAAATTTAAGTGAGAAAGAAATATATATTGTTACTTTAATACATGTGTTTTTAATTTGAAACTATTTCAACACAGTTCTTCCTCCTTCGGTTTATGAATCATTTTTCAGTGGGCAATTTGACATTGTCTTGAGCGATACAGCATATAGTCTAAAAGGATGCAGATACCAATAAGCACAAACATAGTTTGTACGGCTTCTACTCTTCTTCTTAATGTTAGAACATGGATGTGAAGATCAGTGAGGTCTGGTTTCAAAAAAAAAAAAAGGAGGTTCAGATCATTTCTATAAGGGTCTCACTTTTGGCATAGTGACATTTTTGTGCTCGAACATGAAAAGATCCAAACTCGCCCATAATTCCCTGGAACGTCACTGTATGATTAGGATTTGCTTTTACTGGAATAAGGTTGACAATTCAAACCCATAATTTAAGAGGTGCACATACTTTTTCTTAGTAGTTTATCAGTTTATCTGATCTTGTCTCAGTCAATCATTGTAATACCTGAATCATAACTGGTCTGAATCCAAAAGATTGAAATCTATGAATCATTCCATTTCTGATCTCACCTCAGTTCTACTCACCTTCTATAGTTTGAGTGGATCCTTTTTGAGGTCCCAGGGAGTCAATGTGGTAGGAGAATCCAGATATCTTAACAATAGCCCCCCACAGGGGGACCACACAGGGCCCATGTCTTTTTCTGCCTAATGTGACACAGATGTCTAGACAAGAGAAACTTCACAGTATTGTAGCTGCAACAGGGCCAATGGTTAAAAATTGGAAACATAAACACTGAAATTGAGATTCTCTATAGGGTCCAAATAGGCTTCACCTAGTCCAAAAAAGGTCAATAGTAGACAGCAAATTTTATAATTCTCATATTCTTTCATCACAAAATCACTACTTTATTTTCCAGTGCAGGTACTGGTAATTTTTTTTTTCTAAAATTCAAGTGAAGCAATCCAGCTGCTCAATTCCAGTGAAGTCTTAATGCTGTGGCATACAATGACATTAGAAGGAATTATATGCTCAGTCATGAGTGAAACAGGATTTTCTATGGCAATGTCCCCTTGAACAAACAAAGAGCCACATCATTTACTAAATCTAAAAAAATACTAAAAAAAATAATATCTTGAGTGGCCTTCACTGTGCACTTTTGGGATGAATTGTGTATTGGGATTAAGTGTTGCTTTTAAGTAGGGCCAATTACATTATTACTCATTATTTATTATATTATTATTATTATACATTCGAATGTCGCAGCAGAAATCGAGCCTCATCAGACCAGGCAACATTTTTTCAATCTTCTATTGTCCAATTTCTGTGAGCCTGTGTGAACTGTAGCCTCAGTTTTCTGTTCTTAGCTGACAGCATTGGCACCCGGTGTGGTCTTCTGCTGCTGTAGCCCATCTGCCTTAAGGTTCGACGTGTTGTGCATTCAGAGATGCTCTTCTGCATACCTTGGTTGTAGCCTTGGTTTTTTGAGTTACTGTTGCCTTTCTATCAGCTTGAACCACTCAGGCCATTCTCCTCTGACCTCTGGCATCAACAAGGCATTTTCGCCCACAGAACTGCCGCTCACTGGATGTTTTCCCTTTTTCGGACCATTCTCTGTAAACCCTAGAGATGGTTGTGTGTGGCAATTCCAGAAGATCAGCAGTTTCTAAAATACTCAGACCAGCCCGTCTGGCACCAACAACCATGCCACATTCAAAGTCACATAAATCATCTTTCTTCCCCATTCTGTAGCTCGGTTTGAACTGCAGCGGTTTGTCTTGACCATGTCAACATGCCTAAATGCATTGAGTTGCCACCATGTGATTGGCTGATCAGTAATTTGCGTCAACGAGCAGATGGACAGGTGTGCCTAATAAAGTGGCCGGTGAGTGTATATATATATAAAAAGATTACACTTAAATGCTTAGACTACCCATAGATTACAATTATGCATTTACTTACCCTCATGTCATCCCCAAACCTCTTTCTTCTGTAAAAGTAAACAAAATACGACATTTTGAAGACTTTTGGGTACCAAACAGGTCTGGTTACAATTGACTACAAATTCCTATTATATTGCTATATAAAGATTTTTCTTCAAAAAAACAAAATATATGCTTTTTGTTAAGGAGAAGAAAGAATGTCATACAGGTTTGGAACAACTTCAGGGTGAGTAAATGATGATGAAGTTCATCTATGAGTGAGCTGAATTTAATGTTTTAAGAATCTATATTAATTACAATAAAATATAAATTATGATAAAATATTAATAATATAATGACTGTAGTTTAGATTACAGTATATATTATGCAAATAGAACCATTTTGGGGTTGTTTTCTTTGACCCATTAACTAGAATATGGCTACATCTTTGTCTGTAATTTCATGTCAAATGTACTGGCAATTTATGGTTCACATACATTATTTGTAATTCCCATTGAATTTGCCATAGATTTTTTGGAAATGTTTGTAAGTTGCAATTAAGTACATTTAAAAATGTACTTGCAGTGTAATATTAAATAACAATTATTGTATAAGTACTGTACACAACACATCAAAATAAGTGTACTTCTAACTAATATGTTTATACAGGTAAGTTTAATTTTATATTTTTACTAAGTGCACTTTATTAAAGTTTGTAAATGCCTTTAAAGTTATAGTTCAACCAAAAATTGAAATACTGTCATTAATTGCTCACCCTCATGTTGTTCCAAACCCAAAAGGCATTTGTTTGTCTTTGAAACAATTAAGATATTTTCTGATTAAATCCAAGAGCTTTCCAAACCTGCATAGACAGCAATGGAACTGCAACGTTCAAAGCCTAGAAATGTAGTAAGGACAATGTTAAAACAATGCGTCAACTGTAATTTTATGAAACTACAAGAATACTCTTTGTACACGAAGAAAACAAAAAGGTGACTTTATTAAACACATATTATCACATGGACTTTTGTAACAATGTCCTTTCTGGGCTTTGGACGTATCAGTTGTTTTGCTGCCTGTGCAGGGTCAGAAAACTTCAGATTTCCTCAGAAAAAAATCTTAATTTGTTTTCCGAAACCACATTTTTGTGTGGACTATCCCTTCAAGTAGTAGCAGTAATATCTTTACTAGTCCCTTCACAGGACAATTTATGCAGAATCAATCTCACAAACAGACAAATTTATACAAGACATAATGACAGAAAATAATTACAAATATTAAAACTCTAAGAAAGCCAGAGACTTCCTATGAACTTAAATACTTTCAGTTTGCTCATAATTAATTAATATGATGTCTGTCACTACAGTTTAAATTTCATGTAAAGATATTATATTAGTTTTTAATAAAATCTAAAGATGAAGCAGGTTACGTTACACATGCACATGTAATACAATTATAGGCTTTTCCCCCCAAGAGATACTCAACCCCACTGATGCTCTTGAAGTCTGAATGGGAGTAAATACATGCATCTATGTTTAAATATACTTCACATATATTTACATATTAACTTTGAAGGAGCACTGGAGCAGCAACCATTAATGCCAGTGGTTTTGAAATTAAGTGCTCAACAATATGGGTGTGGTATCATTCCAGTATATGGGCAACTGAGACTAGTTGTCACACTGGAATGTTCTTTCTATAGCATTTATGGGACGCTTTGCAAGAGCTTTGCTCTTAAACAATAGATGCGTGCGGTTTGTGCTCATTTACATTGGAGTTTAAATATGTGAACACTCGCCTGCGTGTTCATATCTATCTTTTTACTCGTTAATTAAATTATATTGTCTATGTGTTACAAACGCACTTACGGTTGTTACTATTAAAGCTGTTGTTACTATTAAACATCTTTTAAATATTTGCTTCGTTCATTTTAAAGACACAATTTGAATAAACAAATTTTATCTGCGTGACACAGCAAACAACCTGTGCACGGCGTATTTACGCAGTAACATATAAAGAAAACTAGTTTTATGCACATAAAGATGATCAAAAGCAGGAATCCTTAGTATCAAACCTGAGTTAAAGTCACAGTCCTCTCAATCAGCCAGCGGTGGGCGTGGCTGACGTTGCCTTTGTAACCAGAGGTGGAGCAGGTTCTAAGTTATAAGTACAGGCGACTGTTTGTAATTCCTCCTCGAAGTCTTTGGATCATATTGCGACTTGCTCCACTCCGCTTCTCCGCCAGACCCTTCAAACTACCTTAAGCTTAAAAGAAAACACTTGAACGATGTGCGGTAAGTTCATCCGGTTATTATTATTTCTTTACAGATATAATACTGTAAATGAATCGCTTTGGTAAGGTACTACTGTCATAACAAACATACTTGATAGATACCGACTGTATTAAACTATCTGTCCCTGTGTGTTTGAACGTGAATATAGCCTACAGTCAGATGTGATGCCAGCGTAAATATTTGGTCTGGCTATCATTCACTGGATCAGTGACAGATGAAGTGAGTGACAGATCCGGGTTGTGGCGCGACAGCGGAGGTGCCTCAAAACCTAGTGAGCTGCCTGACGTTACCTAGACAGCGACTCGCTAGCAAACGTTCGAACGCGCCTGCATCGTTTCTAGGTTTGGGCGTGATGGCGTACATGAATGCTGTCTATTTAGCAACACACTATGCGTTTTAAGAAACATCCTAAACACAATCTGGATGTACTACTTTCATCTGGCGACGTGGCTGATCCCAAATGTTAAATGAGGTCTATTACTTTCTGTCACCCAGAGTATTATATTAACCCCCTGCCATATTGTAAAAAAAGCAATCTTTTTGTGACTGCAATGACGATTAATAAAAAAGGGAGCTCAGAAACCACGCTTGGGTTTGTAAAAAATGATTTATAAGTTGTTTTAGTCTCGCGGCTGTTCGTGATTTAGTCACGTAATTTAATCTATTTATTCGTGCCAGGGACACGTTTATTTCGTTGTTTTCGTAAGTCCAGCACGTTTCTTAAACTAATCTTGCTGAAAAAAGAAAGTAATAAATACCTTGAGACTGGCTAGCAATATCTGCTGTTATTGTATTATTATGACCTAAGTTTATAATAGCAAAGTTTGTTCTAGCAAAGTCTTTAATATCTATTTAACTATCTATCTATCGAGTGAGTGTGTCTAATCCGTGTGTCTATGCTTCTCCAGCTCTTTCATGTGTTTTATTATATTTAGTCATGATGTGATTGATACACGTACAATTTTTAACATTCAGTCTATAAGTCTATAACTATCTTTTTTATGGGTTGTTAATTGGTTCGCTTTGAACCACCATTGCAAGTGTCTTTGTACACGATTAGTATTCTGCACTCTCCAAGCCTTGTTACCTTGTACTCGGCAGGAATTTTCGCCTACCTGAATTACAGAGTGCCACGGACGAGGAGGGATATCTTTCAGACCCTCATAAAGGGACTTCAAAGGCTGGAGTACAGGGGTTATGACTCTGCAGGTAAGACTGCCACTCCCACCTCTGTGAGAGTAATGTCAGTTTGTTCCACAGGTAAAGGATACGGCTCAAGATGTGAACAGTGGCCTCGTTTCTTGGATTTTGGCAGCACAGTGGACCTGGAGTGTCAGTTCTTCCACTTGCGTAGCTGAAGCAGTCAGTTGATACTTGTGTGAAGGAGATTATTGTTAATCTTGTTTTTTGAATGCTGTGTCCTCATCCTGTTTATCAAGAGTTTTAAATAGAGATAGAGAGACTAAGTGACCATATAATGCTGCCCTTTGCTGTTTTTTTTGGTCAGGTGTTGCAGTAGATGGTCCAGGTAAAGATCATGCTACTAGTATCAGCCTCTATAAGCAGACAGGGAAGGTGAAAGCTCTTGATGAAGAGATCTACAGTATGTTATCCCACTTTATTATCAGTCTTTTTTCTTTAAAGTGCTTCTTCGATGATTTAATTCTCTCCAATTTGTATTGTCAGAGAACAAGTCCATCGATTTTGAGGCAGAACTGGATACACACTTTGGCATTGCACACACTCGCTGGGCCACGCATGGAGAGCCCAGTCCTCTCAACAGCCACCCTCACCGATCTGACAAGAACAATGGTAAATCATAAAGCGAGATGGAAGACAATGCAAATTAACTGACCTTATGATGGTCATCTGGTTTATATCCCTTCGTTAGTAAACCAGCTGGGGTTGCTGTCAGTTTATGAGCTCTTTATCCAGAAAAGACAGGACTGGGTAACCAACACAGGCAATTAAAGCCATTAAGTTGTGTTTGTAAATGAAAGGCAAGCAAAGGCAGTAATGCTGTGAATGACGGTTCAGATGTGAAAGTTCACCTCTGAAAATAAACACCTAAGTAGGGGGTAGAAACAGACAGCAGGAGGCTCCTTTCGCCACACAGTTTGTAGTGCTACTGTTTTTGGAACAGATTTCTCCTGAAAAGACAGTTTCGTTTAACTTTTTTTTTTTTTTTGCCTGTGGGTTAGGTTATTAAACCAGATTCCAGAATGATTTAAAGAGCATCTGTACAAAGCAGCATTGCAAAGTTATAGCTACATTTGATTGGTGGCTTAGAAAAAGCTAAATATTTCTGCAAAATTAAACTTTTATTTAATTTTTTTTGTAGTCTCAGACATTTGGACCCCACTGTAAAATAACAGCCCTTTGTACACAGGTGCAGGTAAATGGAAATAATTTTTCCTGATTCAACTTAATTGTCAAAATTTTCATTGATAATCCAATAACTTTTCAAGCAGTGTTTATTACCTAAATTCGAATTGTGGTTAATGATCCTGTCCTTTATTTATTATCTTTTTAAAAGCCACAACCTTTTAACCAAAGCTCTGAACAGTCTGGAAGTTCTCATAGCCATCTTTATTAGGTGAATCCTGGGATGCTTTTCCAGTATTATTGAATGATTTCACTTCCCTGTTTGCTTATGATAAAAAAAATACATAACATTCTTAAATAGACGCAAATTCTATTTCTCTGCAGTGGGTGTGTCTACACTACTGTGCTTACAATGAAGACAAATAGTTTTGAACAATAGCACCTATATACAATTACTACACCTCACAAAGATCATGAACAGTTTTGTCAAACAGACATTCTTCAAGTCTGTTTTATTTTTAAATAAAAAGCTTGTAGGCCTACATCCATCTACAGCTATGAAAGCCTCAGACATTGTCATGTATCGGCTATGATGCATGTTAGAAATGACAGACAGCAGTCAAAACTGAAATGTGACCCAACCTGCTGATGTTACATTGTAGTGCAAGAATGCATAACATTCGAATTTTGGCATTTGTGGTGGTTTAAATGGAGGTCCATGTTTCACAATTACATTTTTTTACATTCCAATCAAACACACCTTAACCAGCTAATCAAGGTCTTCAGGATTATCAGGTTGAAACAGGGTAGAGCTTTTTTTGTTTTCTATAGGAATGGCACTGGAAAGTGCTGTACAATTTGTAATTTTTCTTATCTGCTTTATTTGTTTACTCATTCGATTCAAGTTCTCATTCGATTAATGAATTATGTATGAATTTCTTCATCCGTCTTTTTATGTTTCTTTCCAGAATTTGTTGTCATCCACAATGGCATCATCACAAATTACAAGGAGCTGAAGAAGTACCTGGTAAGCATTATTTTAATCACCTTTTTACTTGCCATGCAATCTATTTTACTTTTATTAATTGTACTGTGAAATCAGAACAAATGCGAGGTTGCTAAAACAAGGCCTTAAAAGGTCAGTTCACCCAAACCCAAAAGACCTTTATTCATCTTCGGAACACAAATTAAAATAGTTTTGATGACATCAGAGAGCCATCTGACATAAACAACAACAGATTTAACAAGGCTGATCACGTCAAATATGTTTGCGTATACGGTGCGTTGAGATACTCTCGGAATCACGGGAGAAGAGTAATTGATTATATTATTGTATTATTTGCGCAAAAAAGTATTCTCGCAAAACTGATGTCACATGGACTGTTTTACCAGTGTTTTTGCTACGTTTCTGGATCTGGGATCATTTCAGTTGTATTACTGTCAAGGGAGGGTCAGATGGCTCTTTGATATCGTCAACAATATCTTTGTTTTGTGTTCCGAAGATGACCGGAAGTCTTTTTCGGGTGAACTAACCCTTCAAAGAGCTGTCTGATTACTGGTCAACATTAACTAGGAGCGTATACAGACTAACTGACTTCAGCTGAAAAAGGATATGTTTTGTTGTTGTTGGTGTTGTTAAAGTCAAGACAAGAAACAGTTATTAATACGTTAAATATATAGTTCATTAATAGGAATTAACAAACAGAAACTAGAACTAGAGTGGAATTTTGTACATTTGGATTTCATGATGAATGTAAAAAAAAACCCAAAAATACAGTTTCAGTTTGTGTGCACATTTTCAAACCAAGCAGATTTTGTTGGTCAACAAATCTGTGTGGCCTATTTGACCCCATTGTGAAATCTGTACAGGAACGTATTTTACTTTCAGATGAAATTCCCAGTTGCACAGATTCTTAATGAAATTACTGGATTTTACTCTATATAACAATATAGCTACTACATAATGTGAATATAACTCTGTATATATATACAACACCTGATATGTGCAGTGTATGTGTACAGTCAAAACACAAAAAGCAAATATCATAACTTAGGTGATAGTCATTTGTTAGGGAACGGACCTTAAGATTCAAGTTAGTGCAAAGTATAGAAAATAAGTAATAGTTTATGACTTTTTTTTTTTATTTTATAGATTGTGTCTTTTTTTTATGGCGTGCACTACTCGTATTTATTGTTAGTACCATCACATCTAAACGTTTGTTGCACAGTATCCCATAAAACTAAATTTGAGAAATGAATTGAATCATTCCAAACGAATATGTTTAGTATTACACTTCCTCTCTCTTTCGCATTTGTATCTGATTCCTTTTCCACAAAAGAAAAAGATGTTGTGTTTTGCCGCTGCTTGTGTCTGTAACCAGGGCTTTTCCATCCCAACCCATTGACAGATTTCCAAAGGCTACGATTTTGAGTCGGACACAGACACAGAGGTCATCCCTAAGTTAATCAAGTATCTCTATGACAACCGCGAGAATGATTATGTGTCCTTCTCCACCCTAGTGGAGCGCGTCATTCAGCAGCTGGTAAGCATCACGAGTGTGTACGTGTGTGTGTGTGTGTGTGAGTGTGCGTGTGTTTGGGGTGAGGGGGTGGTCTTACTCACATGCCTCTGGGAACCCCTTGTACAGATTGTGCAAGTTAAAGACCAGTTCTTGCTCATTTACAGCCCTCTTACAAACAAGGAAAAGCAGTTCAGAAGTATTGCTTTGTTTGAGTGGGTCAGTTGCACATTTCTCGCCACGATAGTTGTAGTAAGTCTCTCAAAGCTCTTCGATAAGTTGATCACGTAGTCAAAGTTTGCTCTTCCTCATTTGCAGTTGTGTAACCAATAGCTACATTTATCAGCTCATAATGTCATGTCGAATGGCTCTTCCTTGTCTCCAGGTGACTGATGGTACCTAGATTTTCAATTGTGGACAGCCGTACCTTATTTTATGGCACATTGTCAGCACCTTTGGACAACTCTCATGACCATAATATCCTCTGCTGGGAAGTTCAGCTCTATCCAAACATTGTTGAGTGACGTTGTATGAACGAAGGAGGTGCCCTTTGAGATATTCTTGACAGGAATCTAGTCTTTATCAAAGGTTTATAAAACACCCTGCCTTCCTAACAGCATAATGACCCTGTTTTTTCATCATCTCTGCCGGACTCTCTTTTTTATGGCTTCTTCTGTAAATTGATTACACTAAATTTTGATTACTCTCTATCTTAACTGCCCTGGCAGCCATCTTAGTAATGGAAGGCTGTGAGATAAATAGATGATAACATTTAGGGTGTGCAGTTGTGCTATATGGGCCATCTATAGGTTTCTAAGCAACCTCCACAGCTAAGGACATTAACTGAACTGCTACAAGAGAGGAGAAACAAGTCTTACTGAGACTAATTTAAAACAGGCTTGGGAGCTTTGTGCATTTACCTTTGCAGAGATACACACACACACATTTAAAATAAATGTCCAGAATTTCCTGTCCAGAAAAAAAGAGTATTAAATCCACAGGAATCTTTTAAGATTGATCAATAGGACCTAGTGCTAAATCTCAAAAAGAACAACATATTTAATTTCAAAATGATCAGAAATAAACTATATATATATATATATATATATATATTAGTGCTGTCAAATGATTCATCGTGATTAATTTAATCCAAAATACTGTAAATGTTTAATTTTTATTTACATAATATATATGTGTGTGTGTGTGTATATTTATTATGTACACATAAATGCACACACATACAGCATATAGTTTGAAAGTATTTACGTGTATATATTTATTTTCGTATAACTGATATCATTTAGAAATGATGATTTAATATATAAGCAGTACATATTTTTCTTAAATATACAGTATATACACGCATAAGTGTGTATTTATATATAAATAATAAATTTACATGTAAAAATGTATTAATCATTTGACAGCACTAATATATATATATATATGCTCTCACAAACACTTTCGATATTCTGAAATATTATAACATTGATGTTAGAAATGCCTGTGATCACCATATCAGCATGCTAAAATCATTTTTGTAAGATCATGTGGCGCTGGAATAGTGACTACTCAAAATTCAGCTTCGACATCACATAAATATATGAAAACATTTTAGAACATAGTGTAGAAATAGGAAAAGATATGGTAAATTGTAATATATATATATATTTTTAAAGACCATTATTTATCAATTAAGTTCAGCCTTGATGAGCATTAGAGATTTCCTTTTCAAAAACACTGAAACATCTGAAGGAGCGAGTACACACACGGTGTATAGATAGAGCAGTTAAGTAAAGCCTGTATGGTTTTAAGCACGTAGACATAAAATGTCTACACAGTAAGTCGTGTATCAGTGTGTTTGGGTTATGTATGTGTGGATTGGAGTGTGTATGCTTTCCTCTGGGCAGCGAGTCAGAAGAGGCTCAGTGAGGAAGTAGGGGCAAATATGAGTTCCCTGAACGCACAGAGAGGGCCCCTATTCCCCTTAGCTCAACCCTCACTGTGGGGCTCTGTTCCTCTCAGCTCCCTGATGCCCCCTCCACATCTGTGGGCCTCCGCTCCAGGCCTGATCCCGTGCTGCGCTCCTGAGGGGGGCTGACGAAGAAATGCGAGACCCTACCTTTGCCCGTTCACCAGAACGATGATGTTTCCATTTAGATCTGTATCATAGCTATTCCTGTGCCTCACCAATGAACATTTGTCTCATTCCCTGTTTTTTTTCTCTATCTTCCCTCAGGAAGGGGCATTTGCTTTAGTTTTCAAAAGCATTCATTTCCCGGGAGAGGCCATTGCCACCAGGTCAGTAAGAGCTACGGTTCTCTGAACTGTAACACACTCAAGTTTCCTTGTTCCCTTCTTGCCCTTTCTGTCTTCTGAGATGAACCTTTTCCCATTTTTTTTCTACGTGCCAGTGAACAGGAGCCAGAAGGTTACAATCCTCTGTCGGCAGATAAGATTTATGATGTTTAGTTACAATCTGCTCCGCGTTTAAGAACAAGGAACTAAGATTCTTAAAAAGCTGTGGCCTTTTTCAGCGATCAGGGATTTAACAAAGGTGTTTATGAAGGGTTACTTCAACATGCTTGGTTGGTACGCTGACCCTGTTTATATAATTTTGAGTCGATTGAAGCCAAGACCCGAAGTTAATTATTCCCATCTGCCTGCCACTGATTGTGAACGAATGTGTTGTTGGTTTTGGTCAATTCTGTCCTGCTGTGAAGGGAGCATTTTAAGACAGGCCATGTTGCAAGACCCATCAGTGTGGGTTGCTGCATAGAAACGAAAAAAGCTTTTGTTGTTTTTGCACCATCGAAGAAACTTTTTTGGAAAGTGTAATCAAGGAACTTTTGAGGGGGGATGTTACCTTGTGCTATCACAAGCTCAGACACCCTGCCGATTTAATAAACAAGAGATATTGTTCGTTGGTGTGGATGCAAATATGGTTATAGTTATCTTTATAGTTATTGTGCTTGTTGTGAACAGGCCTTAGAATATAACGGGGCTTATAAATGTGCCTTTGAAAAATAAATACTGGTGTCCATCCTGAAATTTATTCTGGGACTAGGATTAAGCATGAAAATAAATGGAATGAACGGAAATGCTTCTTTGGTATTTAATTGAAAGTGAATATACTAATATGTTTACAAATGAAATAAAAATATTAATATAAAAATGATAAAATAACATAACAAAAATACAAAAACTACAATTAAAATGAAAACTGATAAAACAAAAATACTGAAATATAAAAATAAAAATGAATTTCTAATTTTAGATTCTAATTCTAAATACAACGGTGGGATATAATTAATACTAAAACTACACTGTACATTTTTAAAAGTATAGTCGTTCTTAAAACTGAAAAATATATTCAGTCTTAAATCCTAAATTCCTAAATAATCTTTGTAGAATCCATCCAAAAGATTGTAATAACTAGCCTGGGCCGGCCCATGCTTCCTTTGATGCTACGTTCATTTCGCGAGCAAAGTTAGTCTGGCCAAGCTGCTGTTTTAGAGCATTTCAGATTCCCAAAAAAGTGGGAACCAATGAGAAACGAGCTCCCGCCCCCCTGGCACGACTGAGGTGGGTCTAACGCAATGACACAGCAGTTCTGCGACCATACCCATACCAGCTTTTAAACATGGTGTGTACCGAGCAGCAACAATCGTCCGACTCTGCTGTTGCAGCTGTTTTGAGAAATTTTCAGGTTTTCTTTGAAAACGGAGCAGAAGTAATTAAAGTAAAGACTTTATCCTACTGCTTTAATGAAGCTAGCTATAATTGGTTACGGTGTCTTCTAGTTCCGTCGCTACGCATACTGTACGTCATCGGAATGAGTGGTCTGATTGGTTGTAGATTCGTCCAGTAGTATACAGAGGCATCTGATGGACGCAGGTTAAGCCCGCCTCCCAGAAGGCTGGTAGTAAGGAAGCTTGGCCAGACTAAGCTCCTATGAGCTTTAAAGTCGCGGAATCCAGGCTATGTAATAACAGTATCACATCCCTTCCATTTTCCCTTTCTTTTTATCTCACCTTCATTTGATTATCATTTGACTACACATAGCCCCAAAGCAAAATCATCTTGAAAGTGTGCTGTTGGGTTCAGTCTATCAGCATTTTGTTATTCTTGGTTTATTAATAAATCTTTTAGGTGGTCCAGATTTAGAATTCAATATAAATTTCACGGGATGGTGAGCATCTAACTTGCTATGCACACTGAAATGCAACTGCCCAACCAGTTCAAACAAAGCAAGCACTGAGAAAGTGCTCAAGTGTGAGCTCATTTGGCACGTCAGCATAAGGGACTGTGGGGCTGCGCCAAACAAGATAGGTAGTGCATGCAAAGGACAGGTCTGAAATGTTTCCTCAAACAGAAGGGAGGGGACGGACCTAAACAAGGATATGAAATGGAGAGAGCGTGAAGCCTCTCCTTAACACAGGTGTCTTGTTTACAGCAGCGTTAGGTTAACACTGTTCACTCAGCAAATGAAAGAGCAAAGCCACTGCACATTGAAACTAGGGCAAAGTCCAGCAGGTGTGCTGTTGTTCCATAAACACAACAAAAGACTTTTTTATGTGACATTATTTGGCATAAAAGGAGATTAAATGTCTTGAAAGATCTTAAAGCATGCCTTGCGTAAGTAGTTAATAGTAAATGCATCCTTTTTTTTTAAAAAACAGGAGGGGTAGCCCACTGCTCATCGGTGTTCGCAGTCAGTATGAGCTTTCTACAGAGCAGATCCCTGTCCAGTACAACTGCAGTAAGTCCGGCCTCCTCATCTTCACAAACATGTTCTGCCCATTAGACGTGGGTTCGTTATGTCACACTATACGACCAGGACGTTTGTGAACACCCGAACACCACACCCACTTCATGTTGAACGTTTCATTCAAATGCATTCGCATCAATTTAGATTTTCTGGGAATGTACGGTTTTTCGGGTTTTTTTTTTTTTTAAAGACATTTTTATTCAGCAGGGATGCAATAAATGCATCTCACGTTTAAACGCATGAGCAATTCAGCACAATTCCTTCCAAATGTGTTCACTGGGGGAAAAAAGACCCCTATAAGCTATTGTCACAAAGTTGGAAACACACAGTTTTCTAGAATTTGCCTCAACCGGAATTATGGACACTAACCATGCTGTTAATTTAAAGGAGGTGTCACATACTTTTGACCACACTGTTTTGCTCAGGGCGATGTTAGGCTTAGAATAAACACAAAAGGCAGCATTGCTGTCATGGTGACCTCTGGCACATTTTGGGCTGAGGTTCTGGAAAGGCGTGAGGCATCGAAATACATTGTTTTATGATGGGAGTTGTCATTGTCTGTTTGTAATAATTCTACAATACTTTACAATTCTACAATAAAGGATGAATATATAGGGTAAATATAAAATATACATGTAAAGTGTTTTAAACGTTTAAAAGGGTTTTTATTAAGTAAACCTATGTAAGATTTGATTTCAGTTTAGTTTTCATTAGTATTTCAACTGTTTGCTAACAGAGAGGTCAGTTAATTGTATAATATTAAATCACCTGACTGTTCTCTGTTAATATTTCACAGGTTTATTAAAGAAGTGTGATTTTATTTGATGTTTCCTCTAGGTAATTCCAGGACAGACGAACAGGAGAAAAACTTACTGAACCGAAGGGGCAGCACCAATGCCTTGCACTCAGTCCATGACAGACTGGCAGTGGAGTTTTACTTTGCCTCTGATGCGAGGTAAGACACATATTATTATAATGTTAAGCATTCGACAGTTTAATATTAACATTAACATTATTGTTTCTGATCAAGAAACTAAAAGATTGCAGATGTCAGGGTTAAACAGAGATCAAATTTGTATACAATGTCAGCTTAGCAGTACACCCTGCTGGCCACATAGCCTCATTACACACGTGATTGCTATAGAAAAAATAAAGCTCTATTTATGTTGATTTTTTTTCTCTCTCAGTGCCGTCATTGAGCACACCAACAAGGTGATTTATATGGAAGACGATGATGTTGCCGTGGTGGTGGAAGGGAAGTTGTATGTGCAACGTATTAAGCGTAAAGCAGGCGAAGACCCCGTCCGTGTCATGCAGACCCTACAGATGGAGCTTCAGCAGATCATGAAAGGTCCCATATACAGTAACAACATTCTAGTAATAGGTCACCCAAAAATTGTATTGTTTTGCTCTTATCCTCATGTTGTTCCAAATTATTAGATATTTTAAATTATGTTGGTTCATGGCTAGTTGCTGGTAGCCATTGACTTCCATAGTATTTTTTGTATGTGCTATGGAAATTAATGGCTACCAGTAGCGGTTTGGTTACAAATATTTTTGGAACAGCTTGGGGGTGAGTGAATGATGACAGAACTCAAACATAAGAATTTAATGAAACTGAATAATATCAAGCATAAAATACCATTTAAAAACAAAATGTATTCAAATATGTACATCTCAGGCTTTGGATTTCTTTGGGATCAAATCTATAACCTTGGTGTTGCAGGCGTCATGCTCTACATTCTGAACATTTTTGACAGATTGTTGTTTGCTAAAATTCATTCTGACCCTGTGTACTAAATAATACACCAAACCCACTGGCAGATACAGTTTGCAGTGGAACAAAAAGGACAGTTTTGGAGAAATTCCAGTCATATTGGCATCTCTGCATCAGTTCTTGGCATCTCTGTACTGGAGTTTGTGATTTGATAACAATTACTTTGCATGCCACGTCACCTTGACTTTCACACAGTAGATCAGGTTTTGTTCTTGTGCTCACACTGTTTCAAACCTTCAGGTAACTTCAAGGCCTTCATGCAAAAGGAGATCTTTGAGCAACCTGAATCTGTGGTCAACACCATGAGAGGCAGGATCTGTTTTGACAGCAACACAGGTACAACATGACCTTCCACTTTGCCAGAACAAAAGTAATGTGAAATTAAATTAGGCTTCATCTTGTAGCACAACCCTAAAAGTGCAGCCTGATTTGATACTGTAAAACTAAAGCCATTCCTAAAGGGTAAGTTCACACAAATAATTACAAAAAAGCTGTTAATTTGTTTACCCTCAGGCCATCTAAGATCTAGGTGACATTCTTTCTTCAGGCAATATCAGGCTAAATACAACATTAATAATTATATGACAGGTATAAGCAAGAAAAGAAAGAATATTATTCACTAAAAAGAATGATAAAACCAGATAATTTGAGACCACTTTTATTTGTGTTTTTAAATGTGTGCACAGTTATTCTTGGTGGCCTTTCTGACCATCTGAAGGAGATCAAGAGATGCAGACGCTTGATCCTGATTGGCTGTGGAACCAGTTACCATGCAGGAGTGGCAGTACGTTTTTGCATTTTTTTATCTGGATATATAACAGAAGATGTTAAAGATGAAAATTCTGAAGAAATTAGATGTTTGTTGCATTAAGTTTCATTACAAGGAAAACGTTATTCTGATTAGCTAAGAGTGACATTCAGCTGTCAAAATTTCTGTACTGTAAATTGACTGGTAAACTTTATATTACACTGTTGTCAAAGGCAACATATCAAAATTTTCATTTAAGGAAATCAGTAAGGGGTTTGTTTCAATGACTAGCTGTCTTTTTCCCTGACTTGAGCAAATGATCACAGCATTATCTCTGATTTTCTGTGCAGACGCGTCAGATCCTTGAAGAGTTGACTGAGCTTCCTGTTATGGTTGAGTTGGCCAGTGACTTCCTGGACCGCATCACACCTGTTTTCAGAGATGATGTCTGTTTCTTTATCAGCCAGTCAGGTAATCTTATCATCATCTTTTTTCAATGTTTTCTGGAAAGCGATGGTAATAATAATCTTTAAACTTGTATAGCACTGAATTTCACAACAGTAAGTGCGTGAGGTAATATAATCTCCAGGTACCCAGATGCTTACAGAGAACCAATGTTCTTCCTCCTGTTTCTCCTGATTTGTTTTTAAAACTCATTGATTTTATTTAATAGAGTGAAATACTGTTGCTAATTTGGTTGATAACACTAACACATGCATGTCAGTGCTGCTGAAAGATATATTGATAATGTCTTTCAATCAGGTGAGACGGCAGACACTCTGATGGCATTACGCTACTGTAAGCAGCGTGGGGCACTGACTGTGGGCGTCACAAACACTGTTGGCAGCTCCATCTGCAGGGAGACCGATTGTGGAGTTCACATCAATGCTGGGCCTGAGGTTGGAGTCGCCAGCACTAAGGTACTGTAAAGCTCAACTTTAATTAACATGTTGCCTAATCATAATAATAATAAAGAATAAATATCAATATATAATATGGAATATATTATTTTTTCTTATCTTATCTTAGCTTATCATGTTTTTGCACAGAGAAGCAAGATAATGTGACAAACTGATGTAATGAATATGCAAATTGACATATGACGTCATCTAGCAATCTAAAACGGCTTTTAAATCGGATGTGTGGAAGGTTTAATACATTTTTGTTATTAAAATTGAAAAATTGAAGTTCCTGTTTCAAATTTACAGATAGATGGCTAGTTTGTATGCCATTGATATGTTCAGTGTTCATGTAAACTGTTTAATTAACACTTCTGGCACTTTTTTTTAGTCTCTTAATTAGTTTTGTTTTTTATGTAAATGTTTCAGTAAAAACCGTACCGTGCCATTCATACCGAGATATTACCGTACCGTGACATTTTGTTACCGTTACATCCCTATTATATTATATTATACTGCCATTCAGAAGTAGGTGTTTGTAATGTTTTTGCAAGAAGGATATTTGTTCACCAAGGCTGCATTTATTTAATCAAAATACAGCAAAAACAGTGATATGGTCAGCTATTATTGCAATTTTAATTAAGTGACCCAAAAATTGGTAAACTTAATTATATATTATATTATATTATATTATATATTAGGTTTTCTCTCCTGTCTTTTGTGTATGTATTATTTTTAGTTCAACAAATTGGATATTAATTGAATGTGTCTTATGATCGTCTGCAGGCCTACACTAGTCAGTTTGTGTCTTTGATCATGTTTGGCCTGATGATGAGTGAAGACAGGCTTTCAATGCAGCACAGAAGACTGGAGATCATCAACGGTCTCCAAAAACTGCCAGGTGTGTATTTGACATAATTGCTGTAATGAACTCTGTTTTTTTTTTTTTTTTTTTTTTTATGAAATTAACTTTGACATTGTCTTCCATTCAGAGCTGATCAAGGAAGTTCTGGCTCTTGATGACCAAATCAAAACCATTGCAGATGAGCTCCACCATCAGAGGTCTTTGTTGGTCATGGGTCGAGGCTACAACTATGCCACCTGCCTAGAGGGGGCACTGGTGAGTATGGTGGAACGTATAGCTGGAGCAATATATCTAAGCATGTAATTAATAGTGTGGTGTAGTAAGTCACATTTTTCTGGTGTTTGTGCCCTGTAGAAAATTAAAGAGATCACTTACATGCACTCAGAGGGCATTCTGGCTGGAGAGTTGAAGCATGGCCCATTGGCGTTGATTGACAAGCATATGCCCGTCATCATGATCATCATGAGAGATGCTTGCTACAAAAAGTGCCACAATGCTTTGCAACAGGTCACAGCTAGACAGGTATCAATCACCACACGTTTTCTAAAAAAAGTCCCAATTATTCAACACTTTGTGATGACTATAGGGGTGGAGCCTAACCTGAATACGTTAATTGGAAAGACACAAATA
The DNA here is from genome assembly GCA_032361065.1 of Enteromius trimaculatus. Classification (NCBI taxonomy): domain Eukaryota; kingdom Metazoa; phylum Chordata; class Actinopteri; order Cypriniformes; family Cyprinidae; genus Enteromius; species Enteromius trimaculatus. Next base: position 8,237,938 of record JAUMHP010000078.1, on the reverse strand, counting down.
ATGTGTTTTTTACAAATACTTATTTCTAACAAATTCTTTGTATTCGGGAACAAGAAAAAAATTATATCAATTTTATATAAAATGCCCGGATGAGTGAGTGAGAGAGTGACGTGTAAAACAAGGTGACTGACACAGACTGCTCCACACAGCAGCTGCTGAACATTCACATCAGTGTTAACTCAGTGGTAGAATTACACTCACCAGACACTGCACTGATTCACAGTCACAAAAGTACATTATTAAACATTTCATATGTGTGCTGTCCCGATGCACTTTTCCAGCATGTACACCTAAAGCAAGCAACCTTAAAGCCTGTCAAATAGCGCCTAATTACTGACATTTATCACATGTGATTGTGGTAATACTGTCAAAAACACCGCGTTAAACACAGCTGCTCGTGTCTAAAGTGAAAGTAAACAATCAAAAGAAAAACGTGCCAGTATATTAGATGCGTGCAGCTCTTAACTAAACTCAGCTCAGAACTAAACATGCCGCCGCTTGTCATTAAAGGGATAGTTCACTCAAAAATTATAATTGTGTCATTATTTACTCAC
>JAUMHP010000078.1:8212018-8237284 GCA_032361065.1 Enteromius trimaculatus | reverse complement strand
TGCCGATAACCGATAGTTCTGGGAATCAACTATCGGTGCCGATTAATCGGCAAAACCGATACATCGGTCGACCTCTATTAAATATATCACTGGGCAGTGAAACTGTGCCAAAATGGCTGCAGTTCATAGAAGTTCACAGCAGGAGGTCACCTCCGAATGCTGAAGAGTTTAATTTACACACTCTACTTTTCCAATCCGCCCTTTGCCCTAACTATGAATGTCTTTGTGACAGCAACTACCCAGACTGCAGTGTGTGAGCTCCGGAACTCAAAGCTGTATCCATCCCTTTGCAGGAGATGTCAAGACACCAGTGATTTAGTTTTATTCTGTCTGAGGGGACGGAGGGAAGCTAATGATGGATGTGTAAAAGTAACATTAGCGATGAAACATGCAATCACAAACACTATATTAGAAGGACATACAGATGGCGGCTCAAAGGGGGAGGGCCTGCATCACGGATAAGCTGAACGCTGCACATCTGTCAGTCTACAGCAGTCACAGTGGGACCCACACTATCGCATCTCTTCTATTAGCCTTCCTAGCTAAAAAGGAGCAGGTCTGGGCTGGCTGTGGAGCTGGGATCAGGCCCACTGGGTGCGGGGTACAGATGATTCATCAAGCCCTGCTTCGTATAGAGGAATTCAATCAAGGGACAAGCAAGGGTAGAGCGCACACTTGGCCTTTTAATAGTAACAAAAATTTCAAAATGCGTTTGCAAGGCTTGGCGCAGCACAATACAAATTGTTTGCCTGAGATAACTGCACAGAGTTGACCTATCACAGCGCAAGCAGACCGAAACAAACGAAAAACTGCTAGGGCAGGTTTTTGAAATTTTACTTAAAAATAAATTTACTTGTAGAATTAGTTCTATTTGTCCCTCTTTTTGCCCTTTTTGTATTCAAGAACGATCTCTTTTGCAAAGTTACACCTCTGGCCTATAGGCAGTGTTTGTTTTTAATATAAGAAGTTCTATTCATAGCCAATGTAAAAGCCCTTTCACGCCAAAAAGTGTCACGAATAAACCTCAGGCTGAAGAAAAAACTAATTTGCATATATAAAAAATACAGGAGAACAAAGTTCAATACTCATCAGTAATAAAAACCCAATGCAGCACAAGAAGAAGTCGCTTTTGCTTGTAAGTATGGTTGAACTGGATCTTTAAAGGTCAGCAGCAAAGACATTGATTAATAAAATGGGATTAAATACATTTGTGTAATTTAATTATCGCAGGTTTGTATCATAGAGTTTATTTTAATTAATTTTGATGAATGCTAAATCTGTTTTTTGAGAGTGAGATGAATTAATGCACATTCACATTTAGTCTAGAACTACACTGCCTCAACTATGTGCACAATTCCTCTGTATTTCTCCCAACAGGGTGTCAGGAGACTTGTCAGTCAATAAATAAGAAAAAGTAAGTGGCATTACTTATATTACTGAAAAAGTTATATATTACTCTAAAATTAAAAATTTACTTTACTAGTTACTTGGAAAAAGTAATATTATGTAACTTGCGTTACTTGTAGTGTGTTACCTCAGGCTTTTGTCCTAAAAAGAAGAGCAGAAGTGTTGACATATGTAGGCATATGGGCAACAATAGGGACACTAAAAGAAATTTTAGACAAACATGTACTTAAAAAAAAAAGTTTAGGGGCTCTGTAATTAGATGATCAGGGTCATAGAACTGAAACCACTGTCATAACTGATGAATTTTCCCAAGTAAAAATAAATAAATAAAACAGACTAGGCCCCATACTTAACTCGGCAGCATGGACATTGGAGCTTTCCAAGCAAATTCTGTATTTGCAAATGATCAGCTTCTTTGCAATCCACTTTTTGGCCGTTTTGGCAGATTAATTCATAAGCTCTAAAAGAAGGGGGAAATAAAAACAGCATGGGACCAAAGAGCCACGTTGCAACAAAATCTCTCTGACGGCAACAAATCAGAATGCAGACACGAGGAAGTCTGCACCACAAGTATGCGTCCCTGTTTCTAACATTAGACTTAAACGGATGCAAAGCTGTTAGATCATCGCCACACTGCATGAATCAAGCACACTAAATCAAAACCTCAGTCTTTTATAAATATGTGATGCTCTTAACTCTCAGGACAAATGATCACTTAACCACATTTTAGGCCATTCCTTTGCATAGTTATGGTTTGTTTAAAGTCCCATAAATACTTCAATGAATTTAATAAAGCTCCTTGAGAGCTTCTGTTGCTTTAGGTTTGCCATTGCTGAATTTTTAATAAATCTCGAATTCCATTCTGGAAGAAGCAACAATTGAAGCTAGTGTCACTCAAACAGCACAATCTCCATCAGGCTGTCATAGTATAGGGCTAGATGACAACTGATATGGTTTCCCTAAGCTGTCTCTTAGTTAAAGTGGTTCCTTCTTTTTCACGATAAGTTCATTTAAAAAAAAAAAACTCAGCCAATGCAACTGCATCGATCTTCGAATTGACTTTTAAACAACAAATCATTTGTATTGACCAAATATTCATAGACAATATGTACATTATATAACGATATGTAAACAATAGGCGATTTAAACGTCAATCAATTCATGCGCATTTCGTCAGTAAAGCCGGTTCTTTGATTAGCAGTAAATCTCAATCAGCTGTTTTTATAATGCGCAGCAGTTGATAAACAGAGCTCTGGATCACTGACGAGCTATGCAATATCGTCTTCAGAATCAGAAGCCATTTATTTCCGATCGACTATTAAATCCTATTAAAATGTATTATTTTTTAGTGATGGGCAACGATTAATCACAGTTAGACACATCCAACATAAAAGTTTTTGTGTATATTATATGAGTGTGTGCTTTGCATAGCTTTTATGTTAATATTTAAGAAAAATGTTGTTTATATATTAAATAGATTTATATATAGCATACATTACGGTAACATATTTTCATGTAAATACAGTGTTTTCAAAATACATACTGTACATGTGTGTCTTTATATATAAATAATAAATATACACAGTACACACAAATATTATATAAACAAAAACGTTATTTTGGATGTGATTACCTGTGATTAATTATTGTACAGCGCTTATTATTTTTAAATGATATCAATTTAAATAATGAAACATTTTTTAATAAGCATTTTAATGATCAATACAAGTAATTAATTATTAAGCAACCATTAACGCATATAAATATATACAGAACTAGGGTAAATATAAATGACATTCGAAAAAAAATAAATAAATAAACAGTTATTTTAAATTGCAATACAATTTTTCATTATTACAGCATTTTCGATAAATTGTTCTAGATAAGATCCTCCATACAGTTTATCAACTTGCCACACCCAGTGTGATGATGAATGAAGTATGATGTCATCCCATGTTGTCATGACGCGACACTGATAATATGGGGCACAGTCGAGAGACAATGTCATATTCATAGTCTTCCTTCCTCTTCTGACCCCCATACTCATTAGCATGGACCTGGCATGAATGGTGCAGTATCTGGCGTCTGGCGAGAGCGACTACCCCTCTGGCCACCTCGTAATTAATTCACCATTCTATAATGTACACACATTCTGTGGCAACTCCCCGCATATTCCGCTCTCGCATTGTTCCATAAAATCCAATGTCTGCTCTCAAGGCTCACGCCCCTCTCCTACTCTCAAAGGAGCAGGGTCACTGAAGCAGGTAGTGTTGCCATGGAGACAACTTTCTAGTTTATTTCAAGCACCCAGGTGAAGTTGTAACCTTGACCCGTGTTATTATCAATAAGAATTATTGTAAACCGTCACACTCTTAAATCGTGCAGCCGCGGTTCAGTTCCAGAGAATGAAAACGGCGCAAGAGAGAGAGAGGGGAGAGGGGGAACAGTGGGCCTTTCATTAAACGGTGAATGAGTCAGGGCTCTTCTGACGGAGCTGCAGGGGTCTCGATTGCTGCAGCTAAACAGTGCCTTCGTCCTGTTTGCTTTGCAAGGCCACTCGCCACAGTGCAAAACTTCGCTTTGTGCCCTGACCTCCTGCACGCCACTGCCACTCTCTCCCGCATTGTCATAGCCCATCCTTTGGATCTCGATTCACGTAGGCAAACAAAGCCAGGATAACAAGCTTGGTAAATGCTGACTGTATCTCAAGGTCTAGAACGTGGATTCTGCCGAGAGGTATTTGAGGGAAGCGTGCGCCCACACAGAATCATGCTGGGGGTCATGGAAGGTGCGCTTCAATTCAGCTTCTGAAAGCTTTGGATGGCTTTCTAAAGGACAAAACTCTGCGGATTCCACATTTAAGAACTGATTCGCATTAAGTTCTGTTTTTAAGGATCATTTTTACTCCGAAAAGGCACTTTAAATCCTTTTTTTACTTCATTATTAGGCTCAACGTTGTTATAATGCAAGATGACATTTTTAATATCAATACACAGTATGCAAAGTCTTTATTTTATTGTGAAAGGAAAAAAAGGGTTTCAAAACATGTGAGTGCTAAAATAAAGTCAAAGAGACATTCAGCACTGAAAATTTACTTTGAAACCATTTTCAAGTGAAATACCACATTTCACAAATAAATCTAATTATGGCCGATTTCTGAGGTATTTAAAAGCAGAAGTGACATTTAGAAAAAGACTTCAATTAATTCTCTTAGATTACTATTAATTTATTTACAGCCATTGTGTTGAGATGTCACGTCAGAGAAAAGGTTATTAACCAATTTTTTATCACATTAAAATACGGTATGTTAGTACATATTGTTTTTCTTGTGTACTACTGGAACAATATTTACAGATTGGCCCTATTTATTACAAGTGCCTTTTTATTATTAATTAATATTTAATCCATAAATTACAGACTAAGAACATGGGATCTCTTGTGGTATTGTGTCCAGATTGCACTAAACACAGTGGCTTACATGGCCGGAAGGATTAAAACGCACCCTGAATTGTGGCTTCCTTTAAGAGCGACAAGGCGATCTCCCTCTGACGCAGCAGTTACTGAAGGGAGGCAACAGCTGGTGTTGCATAACGCCACTGATTTGTGTTCAGTTTAAGCTCACAAGAAAGTAAATCAAGTGCCGCTGTTCTGTGAGCATATATGGCTGTGCCTCTCGGCCCATAATTGTGGGTGTTCGAGGATTGGCTAGAATATCTTTGGCGGTAATCCTATCTTTGCACATCCGTGACTTCAGAGCTCTCTGGGGCCAATGTGGAGTATCGCTAATTCAAGCAGAAGCTGCCTTCCCTCCTCCCTATTCTCTTCGAGTATTGATGCCAATGGCAGCCTACCGTGGTCAAGCTTGAAAAACCGAGTACTGCTGTTCAAGGAGGAAGAGGTGACAAATTTTCTCAGTTTGCTTTCCGACCATCTTGCTAGAAAAGGTACAGCGAGCTTACAGACAGCTGAAGGCCTCGTCTTTGGCAATAGCTTTTTTAATGAAATTGTAGCACTGACGGGAACAGTGCACTTAAATTTTTTTTAATAAAAACACTATTGGTGTACATTTTTCACAAAAATAGGACTTTTACTTCAAACTTTAATGTGTTACTTGTCTTTTTTTTTGCAATGATTTGCAAATAATTTCTGGCTCAAAACTTTATCCTATACTAAAAGTCCTTTTACTATTCAAATTTTGTGCAATTGTAATGAATTCTCTGCATAATAAAGGTATCAGGTATTAATAACTTGCATGATAAAGGTAGTCCAAAAATGTAATAACCCACAAATTAGGGGTGGGCAATATGGAAAAAATATCATATCACAATTTTTTTCTGGGAAAATAACGATTCATGATTTTTATCCCGATTCTTTTTCAATTTGGTTTTTAAGACTATTTTGAAAATTACAGAGGTAGGGCTGGGCGATATGGCAAAAAAAAAAAAAAAAGATTCTTTGTCATTGATTTTACCATTTTGCGAGCTGTCTGAGCAGTACAGACAAATTAATTTGCCTTCTTTATAAAAATAAACCCTTTCAAAGGAACAAAGTATGAAACAAAGAAGGACAAAATGAGCAAAGTAAAAAAACGTTGTCATTTTATCTTTGTTATTCGAATAGATACACATTACCAATAAACATAATATGAATAAAACAAACAGTGCTTTTATTTTTCTGGTGTCCTTTGACGCTACATTCACTTCGCGGGCAAAGTTAGTCTGGCAAAGCCGTTTTAGAGCATTTCAGTTCCCAAAAAAGTGGGAACCAATGAGAAGCGAAGAAGTGCCATGTGCTAATCAGACAGCACACATATGAAGTGTTTAATCGGCAAGACTAAAGCGAATAATGGGATATTTCAGTGGTTGCATTTTGGAAGAAAAAAGAAAGGAAAGGAAGTAGAAAAATACGGAAAAAAGCTACACTGAAGAGAAGCTAATTCTGACTTGTTTAATGCACCCCTTCACCGTCCGAGCATGGGCTTTTTGTGTCAGCAATACATGCCTGAATTATAGATTTCTTGCTAATTAAAACTGCAGGCAGGTCATGTGCTACAGTCCACTGACAAAACTGAAACCCTGGAAGTTGATGCTTGGCGCTTTGCAGATTTGAAGATCAGTCATTCCATTGTACCTCCCTAGACCAGGGGAAAGCATGCAGAAGGGAAGATTTTTTCTTTTTTTCCCTTAAGCAATTTCAGTCCCATTTCCATCCCAAAGCAACAGATTTTTATGTTCCTAAAGGAACTGCTTCCAAAAAAACAACTGTGCTGCAGTAACGAAGACTAAAGCTCTAATTACATTTTTGGGCTTGCTTAGCAGAAGTCATAATTATACTACCTTTATTATGCAAATTAATGGGCTGATTTCAAAGAATTAATTACCCTTGTCCAAAGTTTGATTAGTAAATGGCTGTTTTCTGGTTCTAGCATTTTTTGCTGCTTAGTTTTGTACAGTTGGAGCATTTCAGACTGAAGACACTGAGAGGAAACCCTGCAAAACGACTCTGATTGCTTCCATTTTGATTATCAATACATGGCACTTCTTAAGTGGCAAGATCATTTCTACAACCCCATACTTGTGCGGTTGGAAATGAATAAATAAACAAAATTAAATTAAATGCCGCAACCCTTTTCTTAGCACATGAGTGCCTTTAATTGGAGTCATTTGCATCGCTCATCTGATAGGACTAACTTAATTTGAAAGTCTCTGTTGCTTTTAACCTCTATAGAGCAGAAGGAAATCAGTGGAGTGAAGTGATGCAGCTTTAAGACAAAGACTCAACTCAAAGCTTCCTTCTTATTCAGAAGGAGTCCACACAAAAGACCAGCAAATGAAATGCAAGAGCAGAGAAGCCACAATAGGCTGTCTGAAAGGGCTGAAATGAGTTAGCCGAACATAAAGAAGATGATGAATAAGGACGGATCGCAAGACCCGGTGGATTAGTGGCCAGTGGAGGTGGAGGACGATTCTGGAACCTGAATGAGAACTCTCAGGCCAATCAAACTCAATCAAACCAAACTCTTAACCTCTGCCGGCAAATGACCTCGAACGCTGAGGTGGCTCTTCTCCTTGTGCTCATAATCATGACTTAAGGACTCCAGAGATAATCACATGCGTGGCTTTTGTGGAAGGAACATATTCAGACTCCGGGAGAAGTCAATATTCGTTCTATAGATAGGGCAAGCTGTATCAACTCGCCAAATTGTTAGCATAAAGCCAAGAAAGACAGCACACGTATGCAGCTGACACATCAGCTAGAATATCGCCTAGTCATTTATGACTTTATCTGGCTTTTGTCATCTAGATTTCCTTCTTTCACAGTGTCATCAAACCATCTGTGCACTGTCTGGAAATTTCACATGTAAATGCATGTATTGACTATTTTCTGCAAAGGCATTGGTACTTTTACCATCTGAAGATGTATGACATTATGAAGCTGTGCCAAACACTTAAGCACATGATAAGCACATCAAGAATGACATTCTGAAGTTGTGACAAACACTTAAAGAAATGTCAAGCGCTTCAGGAGCAGAGCGATAGGGTACAACCACAATCCTCTGACCATGCTGAGAGCCAGCTTGAAAATATAAGCGGCCTTCTTTTCCGCACATTCAAATTTAACCGTTAGGTATACGAGATGGCAGATTACATATTTGTCGCTTTCGCAGACATACCGTAGCTTTTATCTGATGGTGATAAAAAAGAGAGTGGAAAGAAAAACACTAGGACAGCATAAGCAAATTACTGCGAGGCTTATATCTTCGCTAAGCTCATTTTCCACTGAAATGCTCTTCCAATATCACAGATAAGGCTAGGAAAACATTCCAAGCTCGACATCTTGTTCTCCAACAGGGCGGATCAGAGCAGAGCTCCCCGTGCGCAGATAAGAGGGGGTTAAAGCAGAAATAAAGCCCACGCCAATCCCTCAGCCTCCCAGCGCGGATGTTGGGTGCGCCAGACGGGAGAGCCGGGCCCCCAGAAGGCTTCGTTGGCGGTGTTCAGCCGCAGAATCGCTGTAAGTGCCATGTTAAATGCAGAAAACTGGAAAACATAATCGCGATAATGAGTGAGAATGCCAGACGTCACGATGCACTCAATCCAGCGGGTCTCCGAATCCGGCCCCTGGCTCCTCGGCCACAGCGCCTGGCTTTCATCTTCAACGACACAATATTACAATTAGCATGCTGATTAGCACCTGCCCAGACTCACTGGGAATGACAGGGTGCTAATGACAAAGTGGGCCAGTGTTGTATGTCATGTTCATTGGTAAATATCAACCACTTGGTATTCAGCATGCCCGCATACGTGGCCTCTTCAGCAAAAAGGAATTGTTTAGTTGAAAGCAAGACGGAGGGAGACAGCGGTCACCGGTGCGTCTCATTATTTCCATCCGTGTCTGAAAATCAGAGCGGCAAACAACAGAGTAACAAAGCCTTTAATTGTCCACAACCTTTATTTAATGAGCAGCTTTTCGAGACAAAATGGCCTGTCTGTAATGCTTTATCACTGATGACGCAACTTGCTTTTCATGCGAGACGAGACTCTGAAAATATCTACAGTAACAACAACAGGAATATTTGATGAGATAAAAAGCCGACTGTCGACGGGATGCGGTTAAAAGGGGATTCCAACCTTGTGAGGTTACTTCATTTCTTACAGCATGTTGAGTCTATTTTGGGTTTTTTTCCCTTTATCACAGCATTGTTTTCATCACCTCACTTCCTGTTCCCAGCGAATCAATATGCGGTCAATCTCTAGGCAAGGAGAACGCATCGATTTGGTTCTTAAGGCTGTACAACCTTTAATCTCCTGAAACGTTGCTGAGCCCCCAAATGCTTTGAGGGCACTTTATGCTGGACTGTGCAAAAGCTAAACTGGGCAGGAAATCTATTCACAATCAACAACCCAACCTCTTACGACTAACCTAAGGGCTAAAGGGGGAGCATGTTTTGGCTCTGTTGAGGCAACCTATAAACTGAGATTTAGCTCTTAATTTCAGGTAATTTCCCTGCATTTATATGAAGCCGTGTCCTTCTCATTGGTCATCTCATGTCAGTTTCAGTTGCTTAACATAAAATAGTGTCACTAAAACAAATAGTGTGAACAGAAGCGCGTATCACTTGAAAACTGTGTTTGTCGCAACTCTGATTTGCTGTGAATACATTTGGAATGTATTCTACCATGCCTCTCACTGATTGCGAGCAGGAAGGTAATTATTTCTGTGAAAGAACAGGATGATGATATTTAGTAATAGGTTCTTCATGAGGGTTTTTGTGGCAGGCACTGTGAGATGCCAAGGCCATGTTAATGAATATGTACACTGTCCGCTGTTTGATAAAGTTTGAAATTAATTAGCGGCTGCTAAACAACTGAACTCATCGGCCGCTGTTTTTTATAAGACAATACCCCTGAGTGTTTAGAGAATAATCCAGAAGTTTGGGCTGCTCTAATTATTGATGATACAAGCATAAGTTAGTTCTCATGTTCTATGCATACCACTGAATTTAACAACACAATGAGGCCCATTATATTCTGTTTTATACTAAACCCTGATCAGGCTTTAAGACTGATGCGAGAAACCAAAACAGCTTTGAGAATGAGTAAACAGGTTACAATGGGAGTATATGTCTGTTAGGCCAATGTGTGGTTTTCAGCCATTTAAATAAATCATTTCATGAACACTATTATCAGACTTTGGTAATCCAGAGATCAGACTGTTAATTTTGTCTAAAATTAATTTCAGTAAATGACTGACTCATTTTTTTCAAATTCAACTAGTGGGTGGCCGGCACTGTTATTTGCTAATCGGCCTTAACTGGAAGCCCTGTGTACTGTAATTTGGCAAGTTTTCCTGACACCGAACTGGAACACAGGCATTAGACACTTGATACCGAGAGTGCAATGAAATGAAAAAGCTGGACCATTTTGAAGGTAACAACCCACCTTTAAAATCACGATTTAACTCGTGCAAGTCTTAGACACAAAAGATTATATTTTGAAGAGCGTTTCAACTCAGTGGGTTTGGACCCTGCTGACTTTCACTTTAAGGAGAAAAAAAATGTTTTTCACAATATCTTCTATTGTGTTACTCAGAAATAAATCATACAGGTTTGGAAATGTAAATGACAGAATTTTCATTTTTGAAAGTACACAAAAAGCAGTAATGTCTCTCAGCTCATTTTGAGGTGGACATGATGAAAGTAATAATGGTCTCATCACTTTTCATTCAGACCGCAAGCTGAAAAGTAAAGCAGACTTGTGCTGTGATTTAAGAGTGGTATAGTAGATACTTACAATATTTTAGAGCATTTTCTTTCTGAATAAAGCAGATGTTCAAGAACTGTAAATGAACCTGAACATCACGCAAACTGTTTGCTTCCAGTAAATTCTGTTTAAAAAATAAATTAACTGGTTTTGAATAATTTCGATCCTTAACCTACATATAATCAACTCATTACACAGAAATACTCACAAATCTGTAATAAAATTTCAATGGATCTACGGAGGTTCATTTCCAACTTTCTAGACACTTGTTCTTCCCTCTTGCCATCTGCTGAGAACTCATAAATAAGTGGGTGCATTACTTAGCAATTACCGAAAAGTACACTATGTGGGTGATTTTAATGATCTATAAACTCTTTTTTTTGCTGGAAATGATAATATTGCAGGACCTAAATAGGATCTCTATGAGGGTTTATTGGCTGGCACAAGACAAAAGCACATTTTTTTGGACTGCCAGAACAAGAGATGATGCAGAACTTACAATATGCAGCACAAAAAAATTGTGTTTGTGTGTAACAAAACTCAAACAGATTCAGGATAGTACAGAGTATCCACCTACACCACATCCAGTGCACTATCGCTTCCCATTAACGACTACATGCACGCCCCGCTCTTAGCACTTTATCATGGTCCTTAAATAGGGCTGTGGAATTATAAAGGAAGTCATTAGATTTAATTAGACCAATTAGATCCAAATTGGAACAGAATGATGCGGGTGCATGCCACCAAACAACATGGCACTGATACAGTGAATCCTAATTGAAGAACAGACTAGACAGGGGAAAGAATAAAAGAAAAACAACAACAGGCACAATTTTATGAATAAGATTTACCCTTAAGCACAGCAGAGACCCCACTTCCTGTCCGTATATGAATGCATGTATGCATCAAGCTTGCAGAGAATTGAGGACCACACTGCCTTTTCTTTGTGATTGGCAGTGTTTAGAAGAAAATTACAGGCCTCCCACCCCACAGGTTCAGCTGATTATTCTTAAAAGACAAGCGGGCTGCACCATAATCTCAGTGTTTCCATGGGGTCCTGATTGTAGCACAGCCCTGGAAGTTTGATAGAGCAAACTTCAAAGAAACGAGCGAGGCAAGGTGCCTGCTCTCTCGGGATTGCGGTTGTGCAGGCGAGGGTATCGAAGCATGAATTATCTATTAGTGTGACTGATATTACAGCAGGAACCCTATTTTGAGACTGAAATAGACATATATATCATGAACTTGTGGCTGCGTGGCATTCACGCCGCCACTAAAGGCTGATAATCATTAGACCACAATTATTGGGCCAGATTCGATGAGCCTTTGAATGCACATAAATGCATGTGTCAAATAACTTTATATTTGCAAAAATCCACACTAAAATAGGAAACAGCAGTCTGTTCATGGTGGAAAAGTGCTAGCAAATCTTTTTTTTTTTTCCTTAGATGATAAAAAATTAACGTTTAATTAACTGCATAGAAGTCTTTATCCTTCCATGAAAATCAGCATGAAGACAAAACTGCCAACTGAGTCAGCTTTTTTTAGACAAATTTCAAAGAAATGTGCGATGAATCTCAAGGATCTGCAATAATGTTCAATGCGCACATGCTCAGCATTTGGCAGACGCTTACGGTTGAAGAGAAGGTACTAGATGATCCAAGAAAAACATTGTTGTGAAAGGGGCTGGGGGACTCGACAACATACACAAGGCCAAACACTTAACAGCCACAATTTGCGGAACACAATAACGAGCACAACAAATCACTTATACTCTATAATTTTCAAGCCGTGAAACGAGACCCCGGAGAATTAAAATATGGCATTTGTACAGAGATCGTATTTTTGTCATCATTTACCACTTGCTGACACAAAGCCCAACTGCTATGGAATACAGTTGGGAAATGAAGCCAAATGATCTTCAAACTTTCATTTCATCTTTTTCCCCTCTACCTTTATCTTTTTTTTATTCATCTGACACAAATTTCACATGCTTCTACATATATTCCCTGAACTGTAATTCTCCAATGCTATAACAATTTCCTCCTTTCTCGACCCAGAAGGGGTTGCCGGCCATTCTATCTGTGCCTTCTGTCTTGGTACTGTTCGGAGGTGACTGTCTGACCTGAAGGAAAAAAGAAAAAAAGAAAGAAAAAAAACAAAACAGCCAGATGGCTTCTTTAACTGAGCTCTTGTCTGGAACCCAAATATGTCTGTTGTCAGCACAGTAGGGGAACAAAAGAAGAACCCTCAGATAACAGGATTACCAAATCCAGATTGGGCAGATTTTGTCTACATGGCATAATCACACAAGAAAATGGTTGCTAGTCCATTGCATGAGCCTTTAAGACCCTGAGGCAAGCTAATATCCTTTATTTCATCACACTTATCACTAAATCACATTGAGTATTTAAGCATCCGCAAATTAGTGGATTAGACATCCTAGGAAAAAAGATGATTACACAAATTTTCATTCATTCATGTTTAGTAACACTGGTGACTGGTCATTTGAAAGTTAACATAGTGCTTTAAAGTTATGCAAAATAGAGAGATATTTTAGGCTGTAAAGAGTAATTTGGAGTTGGTAAGATTTTTGTTTTTGATCTTTACAAGGACATTTGTTATGCCCACCAACCTTATTTATTTTTAGTGCATAAATGTCCGATTCTTATTTAAAAAAAAAAAAAATCTTATTTATTTTTTATATATTGTAATATAAATTTATTCCTGAAGATAACTATTTAGTAAGAATTATTCCAGTTTCCAAATGTGCAAGCAGTCTAAATGTAAATAAATAAATAAAATTACCCCAAAATTTAAATTCTGTCATCACTGACACAAGCTTCTTGTTTCTGTTGAACTGAAAAGAATGTACTTTGAAGAATGTTGATGGTAGCTGTTGACTTCCACAATATGCAATATGAAAAAAAAAATACTATAAAAGGTTTTGTAACACTTTCTATGAAGCCTGTATTCATAAGACCATTATAAGGGTATTCTTAAGGCATTACAATGAAAGCATAAGGCAGTTTTAATAAATGTATAACATTGTCTCATGTCATGAACATTCATAAGAACAGCTTTAATAATATTTACTTATTTGTGGTTATAGCTTTTACGGGACGGTTTGCGTTCACATTGAAGGCACTCCGGCAATTTTCCGGGACCAACGTTCAGCGTGAAAGGGATAGTAAGTAAAACATATATCATATATAATGCATAGTTAAAATGTATTATAAGTCTCATATCTTCCCATTTTACCTATCTTACCTTCCTTAAAGCTGATAAATACCACTTAGAAGTAATAATAACAACAGCTGTAAGATCAGATACCAGATCAGATGAATATGTAATATGACACACTTGCTTTGAATTTTATTATGCTGATGCAACTACATGTAAAATATGTAAATATTATAATGTATTTTAATTGTTTTTATGATTATTCATGAGATGTTATTACACATATTTTCTTAGAATGCATTATACAGTCATTATAATAGCTTGCGTATACTTTATAGAAAGTGTTACCAAAAGCTCCTCAAAATATCTTCTTTTGTGTTGAATCGAAAAATGAAACTTAATTTTTGGGTTAAAACTATGGCTTTTACAAAACCTAACCGCTTTCATAACAAACTACAGAAGATGATAAACACAATTGGTCTTTGGCAAAGTGCAAAATCACCAAGCGCAACTTGGTAAAAGACTTCTACATTACAATTTGCAGGTCTGTCTCGTGCACTGATTCAGTGCTCAAGCACTGCTGTGAAACGAACACGAATTTCTAGATAACTACCTTCACAATAACCACACCACACAAACAGAGCTGTAGCCAAAGACATTCATGCATTAAAGGTGACACTTGATTCTAAAGTGGGCACAGAGCACACATAAAGAAACTTCATAATAAGAAACTCAGCAATAACTATAATACTGCATAGATCCCTGCTCTAAAAGGACATCCTGTGAACGCCATGCTGAAATAAACAAAATCTCCCTAGGCCTGGAATCTCTTCTTTATATGTAAAGAGCACAATAACATATCTTTGCTGACGGACAAATCTGACAGGCACATCAGTGGATGACAAAAATGACTGAAAGCAGCTTATTCCAAAACACTACTGCGAGTCCATCAATGTGCTCTGAGTGACCGGATTACTGAGTATCTGTTCAGGGAGTGCATAAAAACACATGATTACAGGCATTTGGGGCCTGGTGACTGCTTTTCTATATTAAAGACGAAAAGATTCTTTTACGGTGCTGTTTTGATGCATAACAGTAAACACCTTTCTTTTTTTTCTTTAATGCCCAAATGTCCACAGACTTATATATACATATAAGGAAAATAAATACACATATATAATTTTCCCCTGCATTTTGCAGTACAGAGAAAACCTTCAATGTTTAATAAAGCATTTTCATAAGTGGTTTATATTTGCACAAAGTAAATATTCACTGCACTACTGTATCTACTTAATGCCGCATCCCACACCCATCTGTCTAGCTCATTTGTACAAAGCTCCTAACTGTAAATAGTCTGTTTAATCATTTTATTTTAGGGATTGGTTACAATGGTCACGAGCAATTATTTGACACTGTATTTTTGTTTCAAGCACTTGATTTGACTTAAGGTTTAAGCTGAGACTTCTACCATGTTTTTTATTTATTTTTTGGCACAATCAATCCTCCTAAAGCATTACAGATCTATAACAACAGTTAAATGCAATTCTAACCTGTCTTTGATATTAACACGAAAATTCAGATTCCTGCAGTGAGTTAGCAAATAAAAACACTATTTTTAATCTGATGTTGACCTAAGACATGACACTTGCTGAGCACTGAGGAATTCTTGCCGTGTTGTTAGATGAACATCGCAGATCACCCCAGCGGGCCCACCCTACTGCGTTTCACCAGACACTGAGAGATTACAGCCTGACCTATTTTGTTTTATTAGGAAAAAACGAATCCTTTGACATAGTAGGTCAGAGAAGCCAGTACAAATGGCTACATCTTTTTTATCGTAAAACAAACATGTAAAAGCCTTTCACATTTGCCCTTCAAGTGTAACCTGATAAAATAATTTTAATAAAGCCCAAGGTAGTGTGAAGGGGATGGAATGATGAGTGTCAGCCGTGCGCATTGTTGATATAAAGCCCAGGCGATCTTAAATGACGAGATGAAACAGGAGGGAGTGAGATACAAATTGTAATGTACCCAATGATTCAATGTCAGAACACAATAAAATGACAAGCGCAAAAAAATGGGCTCGCCGCACGCTTGTGCATTGGCTGTAATGAATGGACTGAAACTCCAAAAGATTGCGTGCACATTTATCTTTTTGTCTGCATGCTGCGGCTCTAAGCCACAAAAAGCTCTGAACAATACAAGCTGTGAACAAAGAGAACTATCAAAGAACAAATTGTTATCCAAAAAGAAGAGCCAACAACTTCCAAGCCATTTAACATCCTCAATGGATTCAACAAGTTCAATTCCCGCTGTATGGACCAAATATGTAATCCAGCGTCTTGGGATTTCCGAACTATGAACAGACCAACCTCTAAGCATTTGACTTTGTAGTGATTTCTGAACCAAAGAGTTTTCTTTTATCTTTCTGTGTACTGCAAAAGGAAAAACTCATTGTTGATTATCAGAGAGCACTAAATCCTTATTTGTACAGCTAGAAGATAAATGGTTGTGCTTCCCAAGGGACCTGCTTTATGATAACATACATATCGCTTCTCTCTCTTGATGGGAACGAGATATATTTTGAGAAAAGAGCAGCGATTAACCATATACGTAAGACTTCGTGGGTGAATTGTTCTTAATGGTAATGCTAATGGGTGCTGGTAATCTCTATTTAATGAGAACTTTCTCAGCTTGAGCTGCAATATGATGGTATGGTAAACTGCTCCATCATCAGCAGCTCTGGCACAGGATAGGAAGTGGGAGGTTGCGGTGGCGCTGCGTTTCACAATTTGATCCTTCGGATCATCAGCTGTCTGCAAAACAAGCTCACACTGAACTGACTTACACTGAACATTAAAAATGGTATTAATTTCTACCAAGCACTAAGGTACACCTGCATAATGGCACATTATTTATAATGTTCAATAAAACAGCTCGATGTCAGAAAGAGAAGCCTTTTTTGTGCTTATTACCACTAAAATATATCAGTGTTAAAGATGTAGAAAATATTTTACATCTGATAAGATTAGTATAAACATTAATAAACACTTTAGGTTATATGTTTTAGGATAAACATATTTTTTATTATTTTTTTTTTTATCATGTTTTTATTGTGCTTTAATGTGTTCATTGGCTGTATTTTCTAGTTATTTTACTTAAACAAAATAACCCAACTGCAGTTTGACTGAGATTAACTGGAATACACAATTAAAAAAACATGATTTTTGAAAAACTTTTAACTTTATTTTAGGGTGTCCTTGTTACAATGTTATATAATACACTTAGACATACGATTAGGGTTCGGTTTAGGGTTACTTGTATGTAATTATGCATAATTCATTGTTATTATTACAGGTTCATGTAAATAAAGTGTTACCAAACTTTACCTAGAAGTCTGTAAACTACTAAAATGCAATTCAAAGCCTGCAACACTTTCTAAAGCACATTTTGTTTGATAATCATCTCTTGAGTGGTACATAGAACGGCTGATTGCATGACAATGATTCTTGGGGATTCTCTTACTCAGCAAACAAGCATCCCAGCTTGGCTCCGGTAGAATAAAGCGTCCTTGTTGGACGTTTCATCCAAACAAAGAGCAATTTAGAAGAAATTAGGCTCAAACAACTAATATGCTGGTCAGCATGTATTTTGCCTTCGGGGCCTCTATTGTGTTGAAACAGGAGAATGTCATTACAGAATTTCAATTGAGACACAACTGCCTTTATTTACTGAAATAAATACATAATTCAGTCCATGTTCACAATAGGAACTTTTGTCAAAATCATTGAGTTCATTGATCATCTAGTGGTTGAGTTTTGAATTGCTCTCAGCATCTTGATTCATCAATCACTATATTCATGTCTGTGTCATAGTGGCGTTTAGAACAACCTGACCTTTGCTAAAGGAATTTTCTCCAGTCCAAAACATTCAACTACCAACTCCGATGTCAATTGCTGCCTTTTTTTTAAATCATGACGCATCCAGTATTTCAATTGCACTCGCTAAACAAGTGAGCCATGCCATAAAGCAATTGAGCCAAATGATTTTTAATATAAATTCAATGATACCATAAGAATCTCAGTCATCCACTCACACACGTATATAACAAAAAACATTACCAATAACACCAGTAATCTCTCAAGATACAGCCTAAACTGAAAGAATTAAGAGAGCTCTTGTCTCTCCTTGTGCTGTCATTTTTACAGAGCAAAGCAACCAATCAATAGCGAGGCGGGCATGGCAGACTCCAGCCGTAATCCTCAAAATATTCTTATGTGGATTAGCTTCTCCCCCAGCCATTTTCATTTTCACTCTGTAAGGTATTAGTCTGACAGCCAAGTGGAGCAAAACAAATAATACACACTTCAAAGGGGAAGAAATGTCTAATAACAGCAACCTGGTTAAGCTACTGCTTGGCTTTTCTCTATTTTCATATAAACTTATTTGCTGCAGGCCCTAAACAAATTACATGTTCTATATGCTGTGCACTAAATGTTTATCTGATTTGAAAGCATTATCGCTGGCTAATGGAAACTGAGGGATTCCCTGAAATATAAGGCTTTTGTCAAAGAAGGGCTATTAAGCATAAGCTTCTATGCTTTGCATTTAAAGGCATTGTGTGAAAACACCAGACAGAGCACAATTAAACAGTACTTAAACCCTCAAAACAACAGGCACGGAAGACACATTAAGCATTTAAAGATTCAGAGGCAGAAGTAAGAGCTAAATCTTCGAAGCACAGTAATGATAGCTTGTATATAGGAATCACTGGGGTAAGTTGTCACATACTGCAGACATTAGAGTAATTAAAAGTACAAAAAGACAAAATGCATGTTTTCTCTTTCAGTGGTTTAGAATTGTAGTTTAAAATATCTAGTCCAGTCCCTTATTCATGAATAAAACAGTTGTGCAAACACAATAAAACTGGTAGGTATACACTCAATCAAGTGTTAACCATTTAATGAAAACATACATGCTTGTGATAGTTTGTATCTCTCTCTGTGTTCAAATACTGACACCTACACATTTGTTTAAATAATGGATAGAATAACCACAAAATGTTTGTAGAAATAACTCTATTACTCATATTATACTGGTTCCACTGAAAAGACACGCCTAATAATAGGCATAATTGTGACATGATGATATCAGAATGATGATAAGATACTATAATGAACTATAATGATTTAATGTCAGTTGCGCAAGAATCATCTTAAAGGGAAATCTCAAAACTTCGATAAGAAAACCGGTTTTCCACGCTCTATCGGTGTACACTATCGCTGGCACCGCACTGCATGTCGACGCATTTCCAAGAAGAGTCCTTTGTTTTGACACGATACGTTTCCAATAACTAGCTCTGTCTCATCCAAAAGTAAAATAATCTTTGTTTCATTGTGACTCCACACCTTATTTTTCCAGCATCGTTTTCCGGAGAGATAAAGCCACATACACCATCGGCAAACATTGAACCTCCACAATCGACGCACCGCGACAAAAAACTAAACAACGAAGCGATGCTCGCCACCGAGAAGACGCAGCACGACCGTAGACCAAGACATTTAACATGTTTCCAAATGGGAAGACATGCACTTGTTGACTCAGTGTGAACTGCGATTGCTGTCGTCCAGAAAGATAAAAAGTGAAAATAAAGAGGATAAATAAACGGTTAGTCTGTTACTTAAAGAGAACCGCGTTAAATAACAAGAGGAGATCTTGGCAGTGCCACGAGCATCAACACATTGCCTCAGCAGCGCCTGTTTTTCAAAACGTCAAGTGTTTGTGTTTATTCTTAAAACAAAACTGCTACCGCAGCCGCAGAAGTTTACTATGTGAGAAATGGTTGTTGTTAAAAAGCCTATCCAGAAGTGAGAACAAGTACAGAGAAACTGCGCGGATGCTGCCAGTTTAGAGAGCGGTCACACATATGCGCTACTCTGACTTAAAGGGACAGTTGCACATTTCTGTCATTTATTCCCCCCCAAATGCTGTTCCATATGGAAGCCTACAAGCCGTGTGATTTCATTTCTTCCGTAGGGTGCAAATGTTAGGGACTGACAGCCTCGTTCACCGTTCACTTTAGTTGCAATTTTTTTTCCAAGTGAATTTAAAACTGAGTCATTCTGTCTCGCATCTCCTTTTGTGTTCCACAAAACACAGATTTCACAGAATCACCATGAGGAACAGCAAATGAGAACTCCTCGGATTTGAAGCGAACTGTCCCTTTAAAGCAAAATGTAGTTTTTCTTTTAAATCAAACTAAAGCGTTAATGCATATTCCTAAACTTTAAAGAACTCATTTTGCTGGCGCGTGAGAGCTGCACGCAGCCCACAGCGCTCGCTGTCCGTGATGCATTATAGCTGCTGTATGTTGTTTCCACAATCCATTTCAATGGACTTGCAAACTCGTAACGACTCAAAAAGACTGCGATTAACAATATGGGACTCGAGGAGCACGCACAGGAGTAATTTGACTGAAAGATGCATCAGCTGAGATCCAAATCCATTACATTAATCAATCCAAACAGAAGCTGTTATTTCAGAACGATGATGATGCTGAGCTTTGCGTTCAATAAAGGTCAGTGTATGTTCCGCTCCTCAAAAGCCTGCTAATGCAGTGCTAAAAGCTTTACGTTAAAACTAGGTTACATCATTAGCGTAACTAATGTGCTGGTAAAACAATGTTAGTTTTGTGTGAGGACAGAAAACATCCCGCTTCTCCCGCACGAGAGAGACCTGCAGCAAAAGCGACTGGAAAACATCTGCAGACTTTATCGCGTCAAAGTTAACAGAACAGATGAGAAAAATCCGCATTTCGTTGGAACGTTTCAGCTTGAACAACACATATCTAACTTTGTAACACGGCGGTACTTTGAACTGTTACTTTGAATCAAGACGCCACACTGTGTAACGTTACAAATCTCCTCGCGCGGCGAACGTCCGTCGCGCTGGCTCAACCATTAATCCCTTAAAATACAAGCAGATTAATCCTAAAGCTCAGTTCCTACCTGTATGGATAGCTGCCGAAATGGTGAATAAAATGAGGAGAGTAGCAAGAGATCCGTTGCTCGTGTTCGCCATGTTGGACACCTGCTTCATTCTGAAGCTCGTGAGTGAGTTGAGCTTCACCTAGAGCAACGGGGGCTGCGCGTCAGGAGATGCTGGGAAAGGGCGGGAACAAATACCCATTCAAAAAGAACGTCAACACATATAATACAGCCCTTGTGCTCAACCGTGTCCCTTGATGTTATTGGATAGAATAATTTTTGTGTCGTAGTGTAAAAGACAAATTTGTTTGTTTCCGGAAAAACACCCTGTTGATCAGAAGAAAGAGGCCCCCCCTGCCCCTTCACAAAAAAGTACCATGGTAACCATACAGTTTCCGGCAGAATGCCATGCTACATACAGTTCCTAATGGTAATAAAACCATAAGGCTACATAAAATACCATGAATACATCATAAATATTATTACATTAATATATTAGCCTAATTAATGTATTTATTATTAATTTACTTTTATAATAATAATAATAATAAGCCTAGTAAATTGTGATAATACCACTATAACTGTACAAACAAGCCTATAAAAATATTTAAGCAGGAGCTATGGTTACCATTAACACTGTACCCACTCTTACAATATAATGTCTTTAGAGAAAAAGAGTGCCTCTAGTGGCGTCTCTCTCTCTCTCTCTCTCTCTCTCTCTCTGACTGAGATGTTTCTTTTTTTTTTCTTCTTTAGAAAGTCTTTTATGCTCTCTAAGGCTGCATTTATTTGATGACAAAATACAGTAAAATGGTATAATATTGTGAAATATTTTTAAATTTTAAAATAATTGATAATAATAATTTAAGTAAATGTGGGACACATTTTGATAAATTTGCAATAAATTAAATACAAATACATATATATTATACGAACACTATGCTTTAAACAAATCCTCAAATTCTCTTGTACCTGTATATCTCACTATGTTTTTTGAAAGAGTATTGTTTGTTGTTTTAAACATAGGCTTACAGATATTCAGAAATGTTAAGCACCAATATTTTTGTAGAGCGTTTTCAGATAAATTGGGACACATATTTTTAATCTGCGCTTACAAAACTATTTCCTACTGCAGGACATTGTACAGTGAATTTAGAACTGATATTTGAACTGATAAACACCTAAAGCTTATTGAATTATAACACTTCAACAGTAGCATGAATTTTTCAATTATTGAATTATTAAAGAACAGAAATACAAAATGTCAATACATAAAACACTCCAACAGAAGGACAAAAGCAAATAATTGAATAACTTAGACAGAAATACAGTCTATTATGTAGAGCATAAAAATACCACAATGCTTCTGTGTGTGTATTGTGTTCATATGTGCTTGTCCATGGGCACTTAACACTCTCACCTTCCTGCATCTGAGTGGTAACCTGCCCATAAGATTTGACTAATCAAATGTTGATATTCCAAAAGTACTGTTATTACAACATCAAGACCTATTATTAGTGATATTTAAAAGAAAAAAGCCATATTAATTTAAAATTAAATTGCGATATATTTCTGTGATAGCAAAGCTCAGTTCAGTTTTCAGCAGCCATTACTCTAGTATGCAGTGTCACATGATACTTTAGAAATCTTTTTGCTATTATTATTATTATTATTATTAAAAGTGCATAAACTTGTAGTATGTTTTCCTAGATAGATAGATAGATTTTAGCAGGCTCATGCCATATTGCACTGAAGATTGGAGTAATGACTGCTGAAAATTCAGCTTTGCCATCACAGGAATAAATTACATTATATATTCAAATTGAAAACATTGTTTTAAATTGTAATAATACTCCACTTAAAATAAATGCACTCAACATTTGGGATGGCATGGGAATAATGCAAGTAAGAGATATCAAAGTTTCTAAAACCACATATATTACATTTTCCTTTGAATGTGGATATTAAGAGATAATAAAATGAAAGAAAATAAAATAAATGGATGAAAAACTAAATATATGGTAAGAAAATACAAAAGAATACGCTTTGGATATGACAGATTATCAGAAGCACGCTGCTATTAGGTATAATCAGTTCATAAGTATTCAGAGAAAAAACTTCCTGTCTGGTTCAGATATCTCCTCCCTCAATATGAAAGGGACTTCTCATCAACATAATTATGTTGACTTTTTAATATAAGTTAATTGGGTGCTTTCTCAAATTGACTCACAGTTGGAGCCAGGGTTGCAAATTGATAAGGTAATCCAGGTAGCTCTACCCTTGGTGGCTCATTATGCTAATTCACTTGGAAGGCTCACAGGGCAAGTGCTTTGATTTTCTGAAGATGAACAGGAATTAAAGAAATGTTTATACAAGATTCAGATTTTGATGATACACCCTAATACTTATGGCTGAACATGCCTTCCAAGGTCCATTTTTACAGTAATTGTGGCAGGAATTATTCTTCGGGTGTAGTGACTGATGATCCTGGAAAAACAGATAAATTTAGAAAGACCAAAAGAAGAAGCAAGCAAAGAAGTGCTTCCTCTGTGCTTGAAGCTTTCCTCTCTTTAGGATGATTTTATAATAAGCAAAGTTCACTCTGCTTAAGATCAGGCAGGCTTTTATTTATATTTTAAAATAAAATACAGCATTTAATTTGCTAAAATGGTTGTATTGTATACACTACATTCACTGCACTCTTGAGATAATCTTGTAGACGATTCTGAAGTTACCGTAAATGCTGAGTGAAATACATTATGGATCAAACAACTGTTTTTCTACCTACAGTATATAGTCATAAATGTCCAATTTCTGACTAGGAAAGTCTTATTTACATTTATTCCAATAGCACATGATGGCAGCATTAATCTGTATTCAAGATTTAAGGCAGCATATGATCAAAGTAACAACTTAAAGTTTTATGTAGCCATGAGATACATAAGCACTCTTTCATATAGCCATCAGATGCACTGTTGTCAGTGATGTAAAATACATTTTAGGGTACACCTTTCCTTTAAAGAATATCAAAGCCTGAGTTAGATGAAAGAAACACCCCAGAGTGGGCAACAGACTGCACAAACTTATGTCGAAGCCAAACAGTCATGTTTTGACCTTCCTGTCCTTAAGGTTCACATTTTTGTTCCTCTGAAAAAATCACTATGAAAGCTCTTTAGTTAATGAAATCTTCCTGTTATTTATTGATTTGCCTCAAGGGTTTTGTTCTTGCTTGCAAATAAGTGATATTCATTTGGTATCAACACTAGAGTGCACACATTGTCCCATGATACTAACTCAGCAGGGCTCCTCTATAATTATTCATTTAATGACTTTCCCAAAGCACATGAATGTGACAGAAAAAAAAAGATATTAACTCCAAATGAAGGATTTGTACAGTAGAAACATTTGGCTTAGGGGTTGACTTTGTGGAAAATAGACTGGATTGCAAAACAATACTGCTCAATTCTGAATGCATGCATGCATGATGAAATGTATATTAAAGTTAATAAAAAACAATAAAACCAAAACAGTTGTTAAGTGTTCTGTCTGTTTAGTTTTGTTTTATGCCCTCCTGTTTTGTTTTCGTTTTTGCCCTCCCACGTGTATGCCCATATTTAGAAGTTCCTGTCATTATGTTAGCATTAGTTCATTAGTCTCCCTCTGTGTTTCCCAGCTGTTTTGAGTTCAGTCAATGTCCATATATATTTATTTCCCTGTCTGTTTAGTCCTCATTTGTCTGTGATTCATGTTGGAATGTTCTAAGTTTGGTTATTGTTAAAGAAAGCATTTTTTTTTTTTATCTCACGTTTGACTCCTTGGATCTTTACAAACCACTAGACATAACAACAGTAAGGCTAAATCTTATGCTTCACAATGTATTATTTATTGTAGACCTTGAAACAGTAAACAGGTATATGTGTGTGTTAATATTTTTGGTAAGGTACTTACATCATCTTCATAAAGCTTTCATAGCTTTTCAAAGAATTGTTGTTTTATGAGGATGTACATTTAGCTATTCGTCACACCTGTTGTCAGCTGTAACCATATAGACAGCTTTAGACTTTTATTTTTTTGACATGGAGACAACAGGAAAGAGATCTATTTATGTTATTCTGATTATTCAAAATTAGAAGCAGCATGCAAAATACCAGCTTAACTAAATGTAAATGAGGACATAACATCTCATCTTGTGCGAACCTCGTGCTACAGTTCAGTTGCGAAACAGTTCAGCCTAGTCGATACAACAACGTAACATAAACAACTAGGTAGGTAATTCTACTGATCATGTTAACACGTATGGCCAGGGCTCTCAAGTTTCACGCATTCACCGATAATTATAACGTTATGTCATGACGACAGACTGGGTCATTCAATTGGGAGCCCTGATTCGCTCTGATACTTAGAAAACGCCAATCAGAATCCTTCTG
>JAUMHP010000078.1:8176568-8189217 GCA_032361065.1 Enteromius trimaculatus | reverse complement strand
GATAGAGAATCCCTAAGGAGGAGCTTCTCTCTGCAGTTCCGGAAGGTGAGACACGCACCCGCCCAAAGAGGCGGGCCAAAGGTTTCTCCTTACAGCACCTCTTTGGCATTAAATGGAGAAACACATTCTTTTTGTTGGATCTTCTGCAATAACTACGATATCCCTTATGTTATGCACTTGCTAGATGATTTTCTGATAGTATCACCCCAAAACCAGCCCCCAGCTTTTCACCTGTCAAAAGCCCTCGATGTCTTCTCTAAACTAGGCATCCCAATAGCAGAAGAAAAAACCCTCTGCCCAAGCACTTCTCTCGAATTCCTTGGTATAAATCTCGATGCAGAAAGCTACACCGCCTCTCTTCCAAAAGAAAAAAATGATCGCTCTATCCTCATAGCTTCCAACCTCATTGAAAAAACCTCATACTCAAAACGAGACCTCCTTTCCGCGTTAGGCTACCTAAATTTAGCTATGCGCATCATTCCCCAAGGCCGACCCTTCATTTCACATTTACTGTCACTCTCCTCATCCATTCCATTCCTCTCCTCATCCATTCCCAACCTAGAAGACGCCATCGTGCTTTCAGAACAACGTCTGCACGAATTAGGCTTATGGATCACGTTCCTTAAGCAATGGAACAGACACTCATTTTTCTATTTTGACCTTTCTAGATCACCCGTAGATATCCAACTGTTTACCGATGCTGCCCCTTCCATCGGCTTCAGAGGTTTTCACAAAAACGTTGGTACGCATCCATATGGCCATCCGAAATCCTAAATTTATCCACATCCCTTCAATCCTCGTCGCTGTACGAACTATACCCCATAGTCATCGCTGCCGCGCTCTGGGGCCACGAATGGGCATACTCTAGCATTATCATTCACTGTGACAACGAATCCGCCATACGCTCTATTAACAAGCAAAGCTCCCACTCCCCAGTGATCATGCCTCTCCTCAGAAGTCTTATTTGGATTTCTGCTTGGATCCTTTCAATAATCAATAAGCAATCCACATTACTTCAGTCTTTAAATTTGTGTCTTGTGAAGTGAAAATTATGTGTGTTTGTAAGAAACAATTCAGTCATCTATGTTTATACAGTCTTGATTGCTTTTAGTCTGTTGCTTCCAGATGCTTTCTACAGTTGAAAAAGTCATCTTGTCTGAACCAGGATAGAAATATGTTCAGATCAAATATTGTTTAATAGTTCAAAAGCAGTTCTAAACAAACATATTGGTACATTATGAAGTGAGATGTCAACAGATGTCAATGACAATGATGACAATGACTGAAAGAAACATTATTATGAAGCATTTTTGGCAAGAAACAACTCTGTGAAGGTAAAAACATGATGGATGATGAACATGCTTCAAATGGCTTTTCACTTCACGAGACATTAATTGATCCACTTGAATCATGTGGATTCCTTGATAATTGGGCCTGAGTTTTTAGCCAATGTTTATGATTGGTTGAACTAACCCTCTGGCAGAATAATAATAATAATAATAAAAACATAACAAGTAGTTTAATCACTTCATTTATGATCAGAATAAAGAATTAAAGGGTTGCTGTTTGAGATTCTATTAAGATGCATTATTGGTGTCGACATATATTTTCAGTATAATTTCAAGTAAAATATTTACAGTAAACTGTTATAAGCTAAATAGCAATGTATTTAAATCTCAGTACTTTTAAAATATGCTATTTCATTTAGACAGACATTAGCATATAAATCACCAAAGTATGTAAGCAAGAAAACTCATGACTGGATCTGGAAAAAGTGAAAACATAATAACTGTGTTTATTAATAATTTTTCTGGAATGTTTTATGATACTGTTTTATTAATGTTTTATGATAATGAGCCTAATGTTGTTCATATATAATGTTGACAGTTCTGTTACAATTAATCCATTAAATGATAACATTTGCATGTCTGTTTCAGTACAGTACATCATACAATTTTCAAGGTTTTATGCCTTTTTGAGCTTCCAAAGTGTTCACTCTTGTGAAAATGCATAAGGTAAAACCTCTGCGCACTGCTCTAATATTTAGTCCATAGATTAGAGGATTGAGCACAGGTGGCACTATCACAAGTTCTAGAGCCAAAAAATTACGCAAACTCTCTGGAATGTCATTTGAACC
Organism: Enteromius trimaculatus; assembly: GCA_032361065.1. NCBI lineage: Eukaryota > Metazoa > Chordata > Actinopteri > Cypriniformes > Cyprinidae > Enteromius > Enteromius trimaculatus. Next base: position 8,187,080 of record JAUMHP010000078.1, on the reverse strand, counting down.
ATATCTGCTATACATAACATCAAAAAGCAAAGCAAAAGTGAAATTTATCAATGATGATATGTGTGGTAGACATGTTTGCCAGAATTTTCTTCTATTTTCTAAAGATGCTTTACATGCAGATATCAGTTTAACATAGGACACAATAATGATAACTGCACAGCAACAAAATATAACAGCAACAATGTATCCATAGATATTATTAATAAAGGATGATACACAAGACAGTTTTACAATTGACCAGTTGTCACAATATAATTTCTCAATATTATATTTACAAAACGGTCTCAGATTTGATAACAGGGCTGCTGGAATCACACAGAAGTTGGGAACAATCCATGAAAACAGAATTAATCTCACACAGGTGCTTTTAGTTAATTTGGAATGATAGTCCAAAGGTTTGCATATGGCTATGTATCTATCATAAGACATCACTGTTAATATTGTGAACTCACAGAGTAAAGAGCTGTAAATAACAAAGGACTGCAGAGCACACATATGAGAGGAGATCACATATGAATCCAATATTAAATCAGTCAGAAATTTAGGATAAAAACCTGAGGCTCCATAAACTCCATTTACAGACAGATGGCACAAGAATATGTACATTGGCTCATGAAGAGCTTTCTGCATGATAATGACCATAACAAGACGAAAATTAATTGATATTATAAGAAGATATATGAAAAGAAAACAAGTGAAATATATATGCCAATATGATTTAGATTCTTTAGGTACCATAAGAGTTAGACTCAAAGGATAAGACATGTTATCCATCAAGTTAGAGATATTCTTCCAAACTGTAAAAAATAATATCCTGCAATAAAAAAATGCACACAAAAAAATTGCTATAAATATCCATGTATCGTCTGTTAATTAGACTTCAGTGTCCTTTGTTGGCTGCAGAAAATCATGCAAAGTTGTGGGAAACAGGCAAACAATCTGATCAACAAATTAAAAGCTGTGTGCCTGCATGCAGAGGGTTGACAGTTTTTGTTTTTATAACATATTTTTTCACTTGGGAAATCATCTGACGATATTAGGAAACAACTTGGGATTCATTTTAATTATGGTCTATGCAGGGGCGGCGTAGTTGGGTGAAAAGTGAGACTAAATTACCAGGTCCCCGAGTGGGGGGAGGGCCCCTGAAGAGTGAAATTTTCTTTTCTTTTAAATATAATTTTAAGATCACCATAAATGTTGTTAACTAATGTAAACGCTAATATTTTGGGTAAATGCATCAGTTGATGTATTAAATGGTGTTGTAGGTAGTTGTGAACCTCGAGCTTACGGGGGCCCATGGCCACTGCTTGTGCAAAGGGCCCAGAATTTGGTGCTACGCTCCTGGGATTTTTTCTGATCTGTGTCCTTACTACTGAACAACTACTGTCATTACCAATCAAAATGCCTGTTTATTTAAATGCAGTGTGTGGACACCTCATCTCATTCGGACAAATTATTTATGCGGGTGTTTTGGTTGGAGAACAGGTTAATAAAAATCTACCTCAGCTTCTGCTCTAAACTATAGAGAGGGCTTTTTACATTACAGTTAAAACAACAGAGCCCAAACTTAACTCTTGTGTGGTGGTTTTTAAATATCTTTAAATATAACAAATAGCACTCAAATAATACATAATGCAGTTTTCAAATGATCTTTAGAACATTTCTTTTTATTGTTTAAAATATTCCTTTAAAGAGTGGCTGTCATATTTTTTTTTAAGTGAATGTTTTGGCAAATAACATCATTTCGAGAGGATCACTGAACGAGTAATCATCCTCAGCTGGCAGCCCGTTACCTAATCATCCCCTTTTCATTCGCACCCAATTAAATCTTTCCCCTTCACTATAAATTCTCCCAGCTTTCATTTCCCCGCTTCCCGCTTTTGTGCATTCTTCGGAATCACACAACCGAAAACACATCTCCGCTGTCTTCCTCTACGAGGACCAGATTCCTCAGCCTGCCTTACAACAACCTGCTACCGCTCTAGCTCAACACTCAGCCGCTCTGAACCTCTACGAGAGGTCGCAGCTTCCTATTCGAGGCCTTGCCCGCGCGTTCTCAGATCCCTTTCATCGCGCTATCCGCCAAAGCCTTTCAAGTGAAAAAATCCTCATTACTTACCACTCGCCAGCCCTCCGCTATTTTCCTCAGCCCGGAAGCAACAAAGTCCAGCGTTGCAACTTCCCTATCACAAGATAGTGCGGAACCGGCCGGCCCCGCCGGATGACGTCATACGCAACCTGCGCACCCATGACGCCAGCACGGTATTTCCTTTCACTTCTCGGTCACGTAACGTATTCCATGCTCCCATTCACCCATTTTTAGGTCCATTGATTTATTTTATTCATTGAATTTATTTTAGTCATTGATTTATTTAGCCATTCATTCCCCTTAAGCCAGCCGGCTTCCCTCCATCCAGCCCTATCCAACCTCCCTGCCTCAGCCGAGGCTTCCCGCTGCCAGCCCCCAGCCATTCCTCCAGCCGGAGGTTCCCTGCCTCAGCCGAGGCTTCCCGCCGCCAGTCCTCAGCTATTCCTACAGCCGGAGGTTCCCTGCCTCAGCCGAGGCTTCCTGCCGCCAATCCCCAGCCATTCCTCCAGTCGGGTGTTTCCCACCTCAATATAAAATTCCTCCCACCTCAGCCGAAGTTAAATCCTTCCAGCCACTCCATTAAGGCCAAGCTCCCCCACCTCCTTCCCGCCTCCACAAAGTTCCCGCCTCCGCAAAGGCTCCCCAGCCACTCATCTCAGACGAGGTCTTTCACTCCTCCCCTCTTTCCCTTAAAGCTTCCCTATCCTCATCCCTCCCACCTCTGCAGAGGTCCTAACTCTCCCCCATAGACAGCCATCCTTCCCGAGTCCCGCCCACTATACCCATATGTTTATATTGTTTCGCTTGCTTGCTTTTCCAACCCACTAATCCATGTCTCTTTCTCTACCAGCAGGTAGCCGGACGAACCAGCTCCCCAGTTCACCTCGTTCCACCCACACTATAAAAAAGTCCTTACACTTTTGCACGTGTTTAAGTTAAACTGGAGATTAGATGCTGAGCGTCCAGCCAGAGGAGATCTGGACCCAACTAAGCCTGGTTCTCCCAAGGTTTTTTTCCCATTTTGCCATGGATGGGGTTTTGGTTCCTTGCCGCTGTCACCTCTGGCTTGCTTAGTTGGGGACACCAGATTTCCAGTGATCATCGTCGTCTTGACTACAGAGACTGTCTTTGCATTGATAAACAAAAGTTTAATCTCGTCATCTTACATTACCATCACTCTATGCCTACTATTCTCCTTCGTCCAGCATCCTCTCTCATTGCATTTTTGGTCTCTCAAATTTGGCTGCTGTCCTTTCAAGCTTTTTTGGGGGACAGACAATGAACGAGCCAAATGCTGAACTCTTGCCCATGCTAGGGTTCTATCCTTTAGGGTTTGAAGTTCGCCTTTCTCCCCGCTCGCTCCCCAGACAGCTCGCCAAATTTGCTTTTCATTCAGTATGAGGAAAGCGTGAACTCTTGAAGTGAATGTTTTGGCAAATAACATAATTTCATGAGGATCGCTGAACGAGTAATCATACTCAGCTGGCAGCCCGTTACCTAATCATCCCTTGTTAATTCGCACTCAATCAAATAATTTCCCCTTCACTATAAATTCTCCCAGCTTTCATTTCCCCGCTTCCCGCTTTTGTGCATCCATCCTCCACAACTTCTCCAAGATTTACTAATTTGTTCCCTCATTTTAAGTAAATTGTGCACTCAGTATAATAATTTGTGTCATTGTAACAGTCCTCCAATTCTCTGTATGCAATGTAGATGTGGTGCAATTAAAATTATTCTATTGTGACGCCCAGGCTTTGCTGTCCCGTTTTGTGTTGCATCTGGTTCTTACTCCGCATAAAGCATTAAGTGTTCTTAGAACAATGTCTGTTGCCTTTCGACCTACAGGAGGAGCTGGTGTGTTTGAGGGTGTGGTTTCCTGAATGGGAGGCAGGATAAAAGTTGTGGCCTGAGTCCTCGTCGCTCTCTAGCCTCTCGAACCTGTTCTGGCCTGACATCCCAGCCGGCTGGCTGCTGGAACCCTTTTACTTTATTATGCATTACACATACATTTGCTGACCTGCATTATACTTTATATATTTTCCTTTTTGTGTTTTCCACTTACTGACTTATGTGAATATATTTTGTGATTAAAATCGCGATTATAAGTTAACGTTGCCCCAACGGTGTCTGTCTCTCTATGTCCTTACTCTTTGAGCCGAGGAGTTTGTGACAGAGGACACTGGAAAAGACGCCTGGTTGGTACGACAGGGTCACAGACCATTTTCTTGAAAAGGAACGTAGGGCAGAATTTACTTTTAAATAAATAGACAATTTTATGATGTAGGCCGAAAATGAGCTTCCCCTATGTGACAGACCAGCAGCCGCCACTGATGTAAACATTATCATAAATAAATGATCAAAGAATATCATCATCAAAATAAAATACTAAAGAAACTAAATAATCAAATGTAGCAATAAAGTTACAAAAGTTATTCAATCAAGAGTAGTGAGTGATAGTTTTATTATTAGTTGTCTTCTGTGGTTTTATTTTAACAATACTGGCAGACTGCAGCAGGTTTAATAGCCTTCTGTCACATTAAGACCTGGTAGACATTACCAATAATCGCAGTTTTGTCTCTCTAGTACTATATATTTGAATTGCCCGCCAAGAACAAACAAACAAACAAAAGAAATCAACCAAATCAACAATGGAGTGTGAACTTTTGCAACTTCTTATGAAAATAAATAATTTTTAAAGCTTAACTAAATAGCTGGAGGCTTAAAATTTCCATTGAGATGTCAAGAAGCAGACTGGGACGCTGCGGGTAAGTAGATTAAAGTGTCTTTATTTTCAGTGCAGAATGATATAAGCATTCAACCGAGAGTAGACAAAATTGAGTATTGTTGAAGGAGATAGCTTTGCTGAGATGGAACAGTTCAATAATCCTTGTCTTAGTCGTTACAGGGATTCCGGAGCAGATGAGAGAATGAAGGAGCAATGGAGATGATGGAGGAATGTAGACGGCCACACACCTCACACATGGAAAGAGCCTGGGAGAGACACAGAGACTGCAGGAGTATGGAGAGGAGAATAAGGTAAGTGATCAGGTAAGTAATCGTTAGACATAGATCTTGCCTGGAGTCAGTCCCCTTCGTCAATGAACAAACGATGATGAGCTCGGACAGGGAGTGCTGTGTGGTGTGCGCTTTTCAATGGTGACTGATGAGTGACTTGATTAAGAACAGCTGATCGTGACAGGTGAAACTGATGACTGAGTTTTGTGACGGAGTGAAGGTGGAGCTTGACGTGGATGTGACATTACCCTCCAGGCCCCCCCAGGGCCTCCTCCCAAAGGCTGCTTCCACAAACACAAAAACAATTGGGGAGGGAGGATGGGCACCCTGAAGGCAAGATGAAGGAATGTGACCATAGGCTGCCTCCAGGGCAGATCAGGAGTCACGGGAGGCCATGGTGGATCTGGAGCCTCAAGAGGGCATGCATGGTTGATCTGGAGCCTCAGGAGGATATGGTGGCTCGGAGGTTACCGGGTCCCAGGTCCAAACCCCTTTCTACAACCATGACCATATTTTCTTGGGGAGATTTACCACCCTCAGGTGCCATGGTTTGAGTGGGTGTCCTTCTTTGACTGAAAAGGGAGATTTGAGATTGGCCTAAAATTAGCTAAATCTTTGGGGTCAAGTTGCGTTTTTTTTATCGCTTAATAACACCAAGTTTAAAGGCTTTGGGGACATACCCTAATGACAATGATGAATTATTAATAGACAAAAGAGGATCTATGACTTCTGGAAGCATCTCTTCCCCGATGAGGACCCAGACTGCTCGTTGGCACAGTTGATAGACTTTGTTTTGTTGCACGGTGGTTCCCGTTTCACCGTTGGTGAGGTGAAGGACGCAATCGCTATGCTGCGACCACACATGTCACCAGCTATCACGGACATCATCGCTGGTTTCCCAGACGGAAGATGGTGTCGGTAAGGGTGGTGGGACTTGTTTGCACCCCTCAGTCCAGAACCAGCCATAGAGGCCTTTGAACTTTTGTTAAACCCTGATTCGGCCATGGAGGCCGTCATGGACTATTCATTCAGCCCTGAACCTGCTCCAGGAGCCGCTGAACTCACCCTCAGACCTGACCTGGCTTCCGGGACCACTCACCCCGAACCAGCCTCAGGTATGAACTCGGACGATGAGGCCAAAAATGAACCTTTCTGTGCTCCTTTATGCAGTTCCACCTTGGAAGGCTTCTCCGCCGTCTGCTCCACCCAGGTGGGCTTCTCCGCCATCAGCTCCGCCCTTGAGGGCATCTCCTCCGCCGGTGCCACCTAGGTGGACTTCTCCGCTGTCTGCCCCGCCCCAAAAGTACCCTCACAATTACACCACAGTCACACCTTTTCCATTAGGTGACAATATTTCCCCCTCTCCCGGGCTCTCCCTGTGCACTCACATCTTTTTCAAAGATTTTTAGAGGCTGCCCTTGCCCTCAGGGAAGTGGGCATTCACTTTCTCAAGACCGTGCTCAGTTAGTGTTGAAATGCTTGTAGGCTCTCAGCAGTCCCAAGATGGGCATAGCACCTCCGTCACCTCATTACCATCACACCAATGTGTCACCACACTTTCAATAAATTATGTAAATGACATAAAGGGAGTGTCTAGGTTATGAACAGAGACTTTGTGTCCTTCCTGCCACAACTCTGAACTTCATCTGAGGGTTTGAGATACATTTAACTCCTCAGAACAGAACGAGTAAGCGTTAAATGTTGATTTATGACACGAAATAAAAAATGGATTTTTACTAATAATTTACAATAATAATAATACAAAATAAGATCATATTTCCATAAGAGTGTCAGTAAATTAATTTCAGATATATTTGAAGACCAAGAAGAGGAATTGATCATGATGAAACATCCAATCATTTGGTATCTCAAAAAAGCCCTAAATGTGCTCTTTACAGGACATCCAGACTGTTACATTTAGAGACATTAAAGTTTATCCACTGAATGTGTCATGATTTCTGTCAGTGTTTCTGTCTCAAATGTTGTGGACTTTTGTGTTTTCCCTCACTATTTCTGTGTTCCCTTATTAATCTGCCCACTTGTTAGTTTATATGGCAATTCATTAACTCCTCCACCCTAGTTATCTTGTTATCTCCTGTACTTAAACCCCAGTATGTAATCCTTCTCTGCCTAGTATTGAATGTACCTCCTTACAAAGCATTTCCTTGTTCCTAGTTCTTGTTTTCTGAGTATATTAGCAAATCAAATCACTTTTATTGTCACATGATCACTACAGTGAAATTCTTGGGAGCATGCTCCAGACAGTGCCGGGACGATTTACATATAGACAGTTACATACCTACAGATTTATACAGAGTGACTATATTCAGTATATACATTGTACGATTTAGACATATTTACAGTTAGCAATACAGTATTATAGTTAGCAATTACAAGTTGAGCTGTATTTTCAATAAAAGGTAATAAAAGTACAAATGTGTAACAGGACCTACAGCACTTTTTGGTAAATAAAGTGTTACACTTCATAATAAATAGACAATTGCTATGGATTTAGAATGTAATTACTCTGATGTTACATAGCAGCGGGCAGTAAATTAGGCTTTACATATAAATCGTGGTTGGTGTCCAGATTGTTACACTTTATATTAAGTTCCTGAGGAGATACCATGTATATACACTGGTATTACAGACAAACTCCACCCACTTTGCATATCCCTAAACCTACCCAACTACACCCCCTGTTCCAGTTACTCTTATACATACCGCTGTTACAAAATCTAGTTCCTGTTACATGACTACTTAGTGAAGTGAAAAAAGTGTTGTTACCAATGTCCTGTTACACATTTGTACTAACACACGCCATTCTGAGGGTTGTTACATGTGTGTAGTTACACACATGTAACAACAAACATGTAACTGGTAAGGTCTAATATTACAGCTGTAGGTAGTCTATAGCAATGTGTACTTACACTGGGGTTACATACTACATACACATCTAGTTAATATGGAAGTACACAGGTATTAGGGACACTTAAAATAAAGTGGAACCAAATCTATTGTTAAAAAGTCAAGGGTGACTCCATAATGGTGAGGTCAAATGAAACATATTCAATAAAACATCTAAATGTCTATTCGTTCTCAAAAAATGTTTATAGATACATGACTGTAATAAAGACAGACTGTAATGTGTGAAGCTGTTGATGCTGTTTGTGGAGTTGGCAAAATTTGGCAGTTTTTTTTTTTTTTTACAGTGTAGTTCAAGATATCTTTACAGTAAAATACCATAAAAAATAGACTACAGTAAATAACTGCACAATTAACAGCAAGTAACTGGCAACAGTGTTGCCAGTAAATTACAGTAAAATGTCTGATAAGGTCTAATAAGGTCTATATTTAATATAAATACATATATTTTCTTGTTCCAGAGCTCATCTAAGTCCAACATTCTAGCTTATTTCTTGGAAAAATGGACATTAGAGTTCTCAGTTCCAAAGACCAAAAGGACCATCTAGATTTTATCTATAGCGACACATGCAAATGTAATCGTTTGTCATGGTATGGGTTTACAGCAGAACAGACTGCATGGGTAACTGGCACAATTGACATGGAGCCATTTATTGGGATTGTAGTGCCATCAGCATGACATTTTTTATATGAAGTCCATAATTATTAGATCAGGGCAATATCAGTTCTCATTCTGCTCGTATTAAAACAGCATAGTTTCATAGACACAGAGTGCTTGCATGCAGTCCAGTCCAGTCTTTCTCTTACTGAAATATGTGAGCCATCATGAAGAAGAGAATCGGACAATGATGATTGCAGACGACTGAGCATCAGAAGTGTTTTATTAAACAAGATTTTGCTTGTAAAACTTTAACCATTAGCATTCTCAATTCCCAAACAATTGAAAATTATTTGTTAATTATTTATGGATTTTCTTTGTACTTTAGTCAGTTAAATAAAGAGAATGAATAAATAACATATTCTTGATATTATGGCATTTTAAAAAATGTCCCAACTTTTCTGGATTAGTTGTACTATACAGAACCGCTTGGTGTTCCTCAGACCTTTGCTCTCAGTTGATCTATGGTGAACTGTCAATATGCATAACTGATGTTAAGCATAAGCCTACTTTCAATAGAATTTTGTTTTAGTCAAGAAATGCTCATTCACCTGATTATTTAAATATTTTTTCTGCGTTATATAGACTGAACCTATTATCAAACATCCATTTACATTCATGTGTATAGGAAATTTACACATTGTTACATTTAACATTTTAAACACAATTGGAGCTAATTAATTTAGTCAGTACTACTGTATTATGTATGATTTCTCTAAATCCCTGACTGATGTAAATTATACTCAGGCCTTTTTGCAATTTCAGTCATGCATGATTCATATTTCTACCAAATGGCTGAATGTTGTGTACAAAAACATAAAAGGATCAGTCAAGGTGGTTTGTTTTGGTAACAAATAAATGCATTCATCAAATTGTACCCCAACACCACCTACCACCCCTTCCCTTCCCTTTCCTTTCAATTCAGAGAGCTTGTCAGACAAAGCTTTCCTCCATGTTGGAGCACAAGAGGAAAGAGTCCACCAGTCTGGGCTTAATCAGCTGTTGATGGTCAGTGGGCGCAATACTGTCTGGACACTCAGCCGCGAGCCTCCTCAAAGCAGCCTGTCAATGATACAAATTATATAATGATGAATATAAAACGTGGAAATGCTTAATTATATACACTGATAAAGTCCTTACAAATAATTTGCAAACTATTTATTTGTAGTTAATTCATAGTTTATAAACTGCAGTTAACACATTAACAGTCTTTATACAAACAGTGAGTTCTTCATTCATTATCACTTTAATCAACCAAATAAATGATGTTTAAGTAACTCCTCTTTAAAAAGTTAGCATAAATAACCCTTACTTTAGAGCAGGTCACAGAAAATGGCTCAAGGCTCAGTACTAGGGCCTTGTCATATTTGATGACAAGTAACTTATTACTGTTAAACTCTGACAAAACAGAGGTGTTAATTATCAAACCCCACATGTAATAATTTAGAACACTGTCTGTTGACACTTGATGGTTGCTCTGTCAATTCTTCTTCATCAGTTAGGAACCTATGTGTGCTGTTTGATAGCAATCTTTCATTTGAAAGCCATGTTTCTAGCATCTGTAAAACTGTGTTTTTCCATCTCAAGAAAATATCTAAGTTGCGATCTATGCTCTCAACCTCAAATGCAGAAATGTTAATTCATGGCAGGCACACTCAGTTTAAATCTAGATTAAAGACACATCTCTTTACTCTGGCTTACACTTAACCCTCTGAGGTCCGAGGTAATTTTGGGGCAGCTGAAATGTGTGGACATGCTCTGATATTTGTGCTTTTTTCAGCTACTTATAACATATTATTGACCAACCTGTATTTTTCTTGTAATC
>JAUMHP010000078.1:8153472-8176468 GCA_032361065.1 Enteromius trimaculatus | reverse complement strand
GTGAGATTAATCAAGGTTGGAGCAAAACTTTGCAGGACAGCGGACCTCCAGGACCAGGATTGAGAAGCCCTGATATAGGCTATGTCACATGGTTTATTTATTTGAATGTGTGTTTCTCTGTTTAGCGTCAGCTTTACTTCCGCCTACTGTTATCAGCCTGCTGATAACTATAATCTACAGTTATAACATTTCATACAATGTGCATAAATTACCCGAGGGCGATAAACGATCACTAAAGTCTATCAGCACATTATCAACAGTAAGCATGACTTGCACTTTCTTTTATTGTACGGTTTAGAGGAGGAGCAAAAGCTGAACGTTTCAGAAACTTCCGAAACAGCAGACTCTTTATTTCGTGACCTACCCGCAGAATACAGAAACCCACAATGTCTAAAAGAGTAGCTGTAGTTACAGGGGCAAATAAAGGCATCGGCCTTGCGATTGTTAAAGGGCTGTGCAAAGCAGGTTTCAATGGAGATATTCTCCTTACTGCACGGAATGAGAAACTAGGACAAGACGCGGTTGCTGGACTGAAATCAAAGGGATGCAAAAACGTAATCTTCCACCAGCTTGACATATGTGACCAAGGAAGCTCTTTGAAACTGAAGAACTTTCTGCAGGAAACGTACGGCGGCCTGGATGTTCTAATTAACAACGCGGGAATGGCCTTCAAAAGTTAGTTTTGAATTAATTATTTTTCAAAGAAGAGTCAAAGAACAGTTAACACATTCGACAATTAAAATATTCCAAAAAAATTTATAATTATTTAATATATGTTGCACTTGAGTCGTTTTGTGCTTGAAAAAAAGTAATAAAACGCGTCGCTCAAGTTTTGATATCAAACTCTGTAGACGTTTTGTTACAACATGTGGCGTTGTTGTGTGAATGCCCCCTAGGGACCATATTTTCTAGGGAATTGATGCAATGAATACAATTTTAAGGATCGGCTTAGTAAAAATCGGCTTTTTTATTATATTATATTTTATTTTGATTAAAATCATTGCAACATTCTGTTTTGTAAGAGGCCGTTCACACAGAAAGCCTTTTTTCAATTCAACTGCAACGCTTTTTAGTTAGTTTTCTATTAAAACGTGCCAGACATGTTTGGCCATGTGACAGTTTACAGGTCCTTGGTCATATTGTAGTAAAAGTGTAGTAAACATGTTTTGTTGGAGTATTGATTACAATATCATCAATCAATCAATGACTTTTATTTATATAGTGCTTTTAACAATACAGATTGTAGCAAAGCACTGCACATTATCAAATAGGTAAATAGAGTGATGGTAATGTATAATGATGAGATTAAACAAATGCAGAGACAGTCTCTGTAATCAAAACTATGATCATCACTATAAATTTAAATAAATAACCACAGTTTTACTACAGCTACCATGGTAAACACTGTACCAAAACTGGATAGACTGTGGTTAATATGGTTTAACTATAGCCAATATATATATATATATATATATATTTTTATTTTTTTTTTTTTTTTTTTTTTTTTTTTTTTTTTTGTTAGATGGAATTAAGCTTTTAAAATCATCTGTAGACCTTACCTTTTTCTTATTTCACTGCCCTGCATAATCTAGCCCTTTGGACTATATCTTCTAGCTTAAAGATACTGCTTTAGGAACTATCTCAAAAAAAAAATGTTTTTATGTTTATTATTGTATTCTATTCTATTTCCATACAGCCGTCTTTGCTAAAATCTTCACAACGTTCTTCTGTGTAAAAAGCTGTTCACATAAGACCTTTTTTTCATTCCACTTTTTTAAAGTATTTTACCATGTAACTGTGCTAGACAGTGATGTTTGTCTGTTGCACCCGAGTCTCTTGCAGTTGTATACAGTAGATCGCATATAGGATCGCATACTTGGCTTAATAAAATAAGCTTTAAATTTATTGTATTAGTATATTAATACATTGTGAATTTCAGCCATTTGAAATACTCCTCTTTTTCTAGATTCAGCAACAGAGCCATTTGGAGAGCAGGCTGAGGTGACCATGCGCACCAACTTCTGGGGAACACTGTGGGTGTGCCATGCTCTTTTGCCGATACTTCGACCTAAAGCTCGGGTGGTCAACGTGTCAAGCTTCGTTAGCAAGAAATCCCTTGACCAGTGCAATCCTGAACTACAGGCAAAGTGCGTGAACCGGTTTTCACAGTAAATGATGATAAAGTACATAGCATGTGAAAAGTTTATTTAGATTTTATGTTTACCTTTGAACAGATTCCGAAATAAAGATTTGTCTGAGGAGGAGTTGTACCTGCTGATGGGAGAGTTTGTTCAGGCTGCACAAGCAGGGAATCATGTGGCTCAGGGCTGGCCAAACACTGCCTATGGTACTACCAAGGTAACAAAAATCCTTTTTTTTCTGAAATAATGAGCCTGGTACAGTATGTTTGGCCATGTATTTTAGCAACAAGCAGCCCCAGACTAAGCATGTATTTGTTTTTTGTGTTTTTTAGATCGGTGTGACTGTGCTATCAAGGATCCAGGCTCGAGTTCTTACCGAGACAAGGCCAGGTGATGGAATCCTCCTGAATGCTTGCTGTCCAGGATGGGTACAGACAGACATGGCTGGACCAAATGCTAGCAAGAGTCCAGAGGAAGGGGCAGAAACTCCTGTTTATCTGGCAATGCTGCCTGAAGGAGCCAAAGAGCCACACGGACAGCTAGTGTGGGACAAGACTGTACAAGAATGGTAGCGTGAAGAAAGCAGGCGTCATCAGTTCATTCCATCTTCTAAGAATGTCATGATTACATCTGATAGTGAATGACATTTCCAAAATATACTGACATAAAAAGAATACTAAATGTTGACTTTTACAGCATTAAAATACATTATAAAAAAGCCCTGACTTGCTACAGTTTTTTTTAAAGTAATTGTGTGATTTATTGAAAAGATATGAGCTCACCATATCTTATTTTCAGTATCTGTTCTGTTTCTAGGTCTTTTTGTTTATCTAGCTAAGATAAACAGATTTTGGCCTCAAAATTGCTTCCCACAGATTTTTACCATCTGAGAAACCCAAAAACTCTGTATACATTCCTACTGTGTGAAGTAACATGCATATTTAGTTAATAGCCAAAACTTGTGATCTTAAACTGTAATCAATAAAAATGATTTGTTGTAAGCTTGACTGCTTTCCCGTTCTTAATGCTCAAAGGTTATTTCTGGATACTCAAAGCATTAGCTAGAGAAATAGCTACTGTATAGAACACTGACTTTTGTGCCCTGCGACTTATCCAGTCAGACCCGACCTAAGACATGAAGTTAAAGAGTTACGTTGCGCAAGCTGTTGTTGGTGCAACCTCTGCTCTTGAGAAAACAAAAGGCATAATAAAGCAATCTGTAAAAACAAACCAGCTAAAAAACTGGTAATAAAATGTGCAGTATCTAAACCCTATCGGCCAATAGGAAGTGGTTATGAGTGTAGAAAATGTAATTGCATTTCTTTTTATAATGTTATGGGACTTTTACTCTACTAAATGGTAGATTAAAGTTTGGTGTATGTAATAAAACACTGTGATCAACTGTGTTAATTAAATAGTGCACCCATCTTATTGGATGATAAAAATCATTAATTGACAAACAAATATCAGCTAAATTGTTATATTTTGTTTAGATAGATAGACATTGAAATAAAATTGTATGGGATGTGTATCCAGTAGAGGGCGCCATAGATATGTATTTAAATTACTTAACGTAAGTGTTGGAACTTAAACGGCAAGTAAAACACCATCACTTCCAAGGATAATAATTATACTGGAAATTCCAAATTTAAAGATCTGAATTTCAGAATATCTTTTATCAGCAAGCATCTTATTGCTTTAGAAACACTGAACTAGTATTGATTTCCTGTGCAATCAATACTATAACAGCCTCATCCCAGTTGCTCCACTAGATGGCAGGATAGGATAAAAATCTAAAGAACATCCTCAAACGCTTTATCTCTACTGTTGTATAATTAGTCCATGTCTGTGTTGGTATTCTACTCAAAATAGGAACGGCTGTATAGTATCCAAAGAGATACAGTATGTATAACAACAAATTGGTACTTAAACATAATTCATCAGAATTAACTGGCTGTAATTATTTTATAAAGAGTAAAAATGATTACATTGAATGCAGTGTACAAGCTTTCAGTTCACTTCCTTTATAAAAACAAACAAGAAAATGTCTTGCTAGCTCTGAAGCCACAACAAAACAGCTGGCAGGAAATTGTCCTTCCTGAACACCTGTAACAAATAAGGATTCTGGAAAAACAGCATAACAACATGCGCTAAAAGCGTTCGGTGGTTGTCTTAAATACAGTATACAGCAAAGTATTTACACCAGCACTAACCGACTTGCAAAAACTACATTGTAGCAACAGTGCTTAATTCTGGAGCTAGAAATACATCACAGTAACTCTGCTGGTTTTATTTTTGAAATTTAATGGTTAAAATGGGAATTGTATTGGTTTTAATGGAAAGTATACTGGTGTTTACTGGTATGTGATGCATTCTATTGGTGGTATGTTAAACCCTATTTGCCCAAGACAAACTTCAAAAAGGAATTTTGTAATGGTTTTACTGAAAAAGCTAATGGTTCACAGTGGTATTTTAATGGAAACCATTTACATTTCTGTGATGATTTCTACTAGGCTTCTGCTGTTTTTTAGCAAATGAATTAAATACAAAAAAATATATATTTAAATCATTTTCAAGCATGTATTTAAAAACAAGGAAGTAAACAATGCAAGGTGACCTAAAAGTACAGCTATCAACAGACAATTATTACATTTCACTTAGTAAACATATATCAAATGCATTTTTTTTTTCAGTAGTTTCTGACGAAAGAGACGGAATAATGTACACCTAAACTACAATGAACGTTTTAAGTCACACTTTGATTTTATGATAATTAATAGTAAATACTTTGGGCATCTTTGTATCAAACAATGAATATGACCAATTTAATGACAAAATGTACAGGGTTTGTAGAGTGTTATTCACAGCATAAATGTACGACTGTAAAAAAACAACCAATACATTAAAGTGTAGTACAGTGGAGTCAAGTAACATGAAAAAAAAAAGGAATAAAATAGTTCCCCTCAAAAAGTACTGGGTTCAAATAGCCTCAAGACGTTCCTCTCTTGATTTTGCTCATCAGGGCCAAACAGAGACAGCACATTTAGCAACACTTGCAGGTCTTCACAACCATGTTTGAAAGCTGTTCTACCTGTGGAAAGTTTTAGCATTATTTAGAAGACATTTCTGTTGACCGCTGATGAAAGTGATATTAAAAACATCAGTAAGTTTAATTCTGACCTTATGCTGGCGGCCCACATAGTAAAGGATGGGCAGTGGCTCAAGAACCTGTGGTACACAGCAAGGCTGAGCAGACGCACCCGGATTGTGATGCCTATACAGTGCAAGAACCTGCAGGCAAAGAAAACCAGACAATTTCAGAGCCGTATTTTTGAAACAGTCCAGCTTTAAAACATTTCAGTCCTGATTGCTACCTGCGAGTACTTATTTTCTGAGCTCCAGACGAAAGAGCAAGAGCCAGTGCAATAGTTGGCATAATAACCAGAAGGTTCATGTATCCACTTCCAGCCCAGGTCTTTGCGGAAGTCAATGTACAGACTCCTCACACAGCAGCCCTCAGACTTACTGTATTTAACATGAAAACGGCACACAGTAAGGCATTTGATACAGTAAGAATAAAATAAAGTATGTCAATTTTACTTTATGTTGACTCATAAAAGACTCACTCGGTACAAACTCGATCTGTTTCCGTTTGACGTTTTCTGCGAGATTTTGATGAGCTGTGGCCGTCAAGAGGAAGTGACATTACCAAAATGTGAGGCCTTGGCATTTTTTCTGCTATGTTTTCTGTATCACCTCTGGGAAGAGTCTCACCTGCAGACATGAAGAGCAATATTAGCTTGTCCTGTCAACATCAAGAGATACAGGATTTTCCTTTTTAATTCACAAACCTTTTATTTTGATATTTGGAAGTTGCTTCTGAGGATCGCAATTATCAGCGATCTTCAGTTGAAATCCTTGCTCTGCCTCTATGAATCAAAATAATAGTTATATATTTATGCTTTAAACATTAGCAATTTTTGAACCCTGTTAAAAAACCTTTGGGACCTTTAAAAAATGTAAAGTTTAAGTTTAAAGCCCTTATTTGTGTGTGTTTGTTATCTTGTAGAATATAAACACTACATCAGTAAACAGACTAATTGTAAATAGATATCAATATGCATATATTTAATGCAAATATAGAAAGAACTACTAAATTCTGCAAATGTTGGTTTGTAGTAGTGCTATTTTTATTATATTTATGTACCATTTATTCATATTTTAAACTGTTATTTTTATCTTTTCATTTCATGTTTTATGAATAATTAATTTAATAAAAATATGATGATTTTTTTAATATTTAATGTTATGGTTATATATTTGGTCATAGTTTCAGGCTAATATGATTTACATATATATCTCAGCTTTATTTAAATTGTATTTTAAATACAAGTTTTAGTTAACGATAACAACACTGGTCTTTATTTATTGTTATTAGACATACTAAAAATATATAAAAATGTGTTTCATCGTTATTAAATTCTTAACTGATGTACAGTATGCAGTCTTTTTAATCTGTGTAAAAACTTGGAGGGATTAAGATAGGGAAAAGTCATTTGGGCAAATCAGGCTGCATGCAAAATGTGAAACACAGCTAAATTCTGATTACAAAATGAAAAATATTTTTACTGCAATAACTTTAATAGATTTTAATTCTTAGATGCTGCTGAGTGTGTCATTTGATGCAATGAGATACTTTTCATGCTAGGTTCATCTAAGTAGTCACAAAAAAAATCCTGTTTCTCACCACTCCTCTGAAGCCAGTCCTTTAAGGTCTGTGTGACATCAAACGACAGCCACTTTCCAGTCATCTGTGCAGAAATAAAACGTGATTCCAGGTAGCGTGATTTGTTCGCGGTGACCTGATACAGCTCCATTCTCTGCTCTGAATCAGGAGGCATTGGAGCATCCTTGATTTGCATACGGAGCTCCACCTGGGAGATTGTGCGGGTTAAACCCAGTTTGTCATTTATATCTGTGATGTTGAACCATAAGAACCTGTCTGGGTTTTGCTTCACTATGGATGAGACAGAAAGCAAAAATGTCATATTGCATAATAAGATGACTCTTTATAAAATTATACAATTTTGAATCACAACTTTTTAAAGTTCAAATGTTGGTTAAAATGTTTGTGTGTGTGTATGGACGGGTGTGTGGTTTATGTGGTTTATGGGGACACAAATTTGTATAATGACATGGGTATGACACAGGTATTACAATATGAAGGTGATTTATGAGGACATTTTCAGTGTCCCCATAATTCAAAAGATTTAAGAAACATACTAAATAGTGTTTTTTGGAAAATCTAACAATGCACAATGTTACAATGTTTCCTGTAAGGGGAAGGTTTAGGGTCAGTGTAGGACAATACCACATACAGTTTGTACAGTATAAAAACCATTACGCCTATGGAAAGTCCTCATAAATCACAAAAACCAACATGTGCGTGTGTGTCAATTATAATGTTTCCTCAAAATGAGTGACTGTTGTCATTGTCTGTAGTTTTTCGCATTCGTTTCAGACACCAAACAACAAAACCTCCCTAAACCACTGTTGTCATTTATATCCAAATAAGGTTTTAAGAGACAACAACAGATAGTGAGATGTTTGGAGTCGAGCGATACTGTAGTTTACCCAGGAACTCTAAATCCAGGATCTGAGTAACTTCATTAGAATTCACTTAGCAGCCTTCCTTCCTGTTTGTGGTCAGATAATTCACACACGCCCTCAACTCTCTGAGGAAATCATCGGGCACATGGCATTTTAGCCATAACTCAAAGCACTGTAATCATTCACTGATCGACAAGCTAGACAATAGAGAAAAAGAACAGACCCACTCACTCTGTCTCATGGAGAACTTGTGAACTTCCTTAGCATAGTATTCCTCCTCAATTGGATCTTCTATAGGCTGGTGCACAGGAGTCGCCGCCTGCTCCTCATTCAGCTCCACGGTGCTGTTGTACACCGAGATGAGCTCTGCTGGGATCTTGTCTATCACCTCTTCCTCATCTACTTCTGGTTCTTTAGACAGTCGTAACTTGCTAAGAATCTGTCCTCGAATGGCTTCAATGCGTTTTCTCTTTATTAGTTCCAGGTCTAAAGGACTGCATGTTGACAACGCTCCGCTATAGTGCACAAATCCCAACAGGCATTGCAATGCCAATAGTAAACTCTCCGTCCTCATGGTCAGCGTCTTTAAATGCGAGCACTTCTAGATACAATGCTGGCGTCACTTTAGCATTGCTAAAGCGTAAGCTGGTGCAGTCTGCTTTAATTCAAACTCAACGGCCTAATCAGAACCTGAACATCACTGAGGTACTGATGCCCATACCGGCACAACAGACTCAATGGATCTGAAATAAAACAAACAAAACTCACCAATAAAATCAGAGGTCCATCGAAAGACACAATAGATGTCCTTGCAAGCATTTACAGTACCTTTTCCATTCGATAACCTCAACCCTTCCTTGGGTTCCACTCAACAGGAACAAACATATACAAGTATTTGAGGTTCAAAGTTGTAGTTCTATTTTCTGTGTCGTACCCTTGTTCTAAACACCCAGTTTGCTCTCAACTCAAGGAATGACAAAAGAGGAAAAGGAAGCAGCACAGTTTAACCAAATGACACAACACTTCCTTTGCAGCACAGTAGTTTCCCCTGTAGATTTAACCCAAAATGTGGACAATATGTGAATCAAAGGGTTTAGTTTAACTCATGACGGCATTTGTATGCCTGGAGTCAGCTGGTTATTATGGTTTACAAGAGTTAAAGTTTTAGATGTTGGTAAATCGTTCCCTAATTAAACAAGGATTCATTAAAGAATGTTACATTAAACCTTCTTCAGGCCTGTTCACATCAAGAATTTTACTTCATCATATTTTAATAATTATAATGATAATTGTTTGTTTATTATAGCCGTACACTGTGGTTTGGTTTTCTGTTGACTTTAAATCCTCAAGCTTTATTCATTATCAATGTTCTTATTGCTAATCATATAGAAAAAAAGTGATTACAATATATCCTTTTGATATTGTTGTAGTGTGCGATTCTCCATTTTCGAAGAATTAGAACAAAATTATTTTATACTATATACTTTACGCAGGCCACTTAACCCTCCTGTTACCCTAAAATCCGCTAACACCTTTTATCCTCTGGGGTCAAGTTGAAGGAATTTAACCTCCAGAATATGTTTTTTTTTTTTTTTTTGCTAAAAGTTTAGTTTCAGGTAATTGATGTCTTTTTTGACTACTTAACAACACTCTGAAATACAGAAGAATTAGGTTTTCCCCTCCCCCGTGGCATGGGAAATATCAAAGTCTCTAGTGAGAATTAGGACTCACCCTACCCCCATGTCATTTGAACTGTCAGTGGTTCTCGCAACACTACAGGTATGGTTGTGCTAGTGTTTTTATTTTCATTTTTATTATACTTAACATATAAAATTATAGTGCATATTATAAAATCATAGCATGTTATAGTGACTTCAGTATCACCCAAAAGAAATATGTGTAAATGTTTTTATATTTCTTATGTTTTATACAGCTAAAAACCCTGGGGTCAAATTGCCCCCGAAGAACACCGATGTGACAAAATGTGTACAAGGCATTGCAAAAATAATATCGTATTAATTTTATGTTTATCAAGTTTTCCCCATTAAATTAGGAAAAGTCATTCAATTTGAAGCAAAAAAAAAAAAAAGTTAATTATATTTCCACATACATTAAACATTGAATGGGGTCAAATTGATAACAGGAGGGTTAATACAGGACAGTAATGTAACAGGTGGGTGTTCTCTGGGACTTTACCTTCTATGACATGGAAACTTTTTCTGCTGTTGTGCTGAACTTTAATGCAAGTATACCGTGTCCCTGTGAGTATGCATGATGTTGAATATACTTTTAGAAAGTTTTGTATGTAAAGCTTTTTTAATGAGTAAGAAGTGACTGAGATTAGTTGGGTATGTTAAGGTAACAGTTAAATGGAACAACTCTGAAAATATCCTAGGCTCCAGTTTATCGGTTAGAATATCTGCCACATCTTGTGTTTACAGAATGCAGACTCAATTCCCAAATGATGTATCCTACTTTCAACTGTTTAAACAGCAACTTAGCAGAGGTACCAAAAATTCTAAACTTAAAAAAAAAAAAAAAAACTATCACCCTCCACCCTCTTTCTTCTATTTAAAGAAACAGAATTTAAGAGAGGAACTGATGAAACTCAATACAAGCAGGATGTAAACCAGTGCATTAAAATACTCTTTAACGCCTTTTCGAAACAACATCTCTGAAACAGGGTGGTGTCAACAATTTCACCCCTTTACATTTATACACTGTTTATATTAATTTATATATTTAATTAAGTAGTCTTTTAAATATCATTTCCCTTAGTTTGACTCATCATAGCCTGCTGAGTGCTGATGGCAAAAATGAGCTGTAATCTTACTCGCTCTTTTGTCTTTTGTAATATCACTAAAACAGTTTGAAACTCCACACAGGAAATGAGCAAGATGTGTCAAAGAGCTATCTACATAAAACAGAGCCTGCTACGAAATGATACAGAAAGATGTGTCTACATTGAGGAAAGAAAAGAACTACGCACTGCGTCAGTTTGCTTAGACAGGTCTTTCTCGTGTCAGTTCTTGATGAAAGACTTAAAAATGTTTACTTTTTGAAAACTGCCAAATTTAATTGCATGAAAACAAAATAGTATTCGATAAAACATACAAAGAGTACAAAAAGTGTACAAATTGAAATAAAAAAAGTATTGTTTAAGATTCAAAGCACAAATACACATTATCAGTCTGTAGATATAAATCTATCACTCACCTCTTTGTGTAACATACAACACTTACATTCACACACACACACACACCTAATATAATTACCTCCTGCTTAATATAACAAAATATTTAACCTTCTTTTCCTCTCCATATACCAAAGACCTGAAATGTATGACAACCTGCAGTCAGTTCTCAGCTCTCCACACCGTATCTGTCAAAGTGGCGCAAGATAACACACAGCTCTAGTTCAACTGTTCCCATGCTAACTGTGTGGAGTCTGTATCGGTCTGCGCCACTATAAATGAGATCTGGTGAGCGCAGCTGCGGCCCTCCTCCGACAAACATCTCAGAAAGTTGATCCTGCCAGGATCCCAGCGGCCGCCATGTCACACACTGCAGACGATGCTGTCCTGGGCTTGATGGTACGTGGATATAGCCATAACCATACAGCTGGCATCGGCCAAAAGAGTCCTGATGCCACACCTGGAGGTGAAGTTTTGGCCATCCTAGAAGTAGAAAACACCTCTATTTATTATAGTGATTATAAACTCTTTCTGGGACACTAAAACACAAGATAAATACCTTGTAGGCCCTTAGTAGTGTAGTGCAAATCAATGGGATGAGTCCAGTATGCCATGTCCCCTGCTTGAGGCATGTCCACCTGAGTCTGGCCTTCCTTCAGACCAGAAAGAAGTCTCCATGCTCCCCCTGAATGACAGAAAGGTTTAAGTACTTCATATTAAATGAAACTTTGAGATATCAAATAAACAAAAAAAAAATCTTAAAATAAAAAACATTTTTTAAACCATTAAAATGCAAGATAAACTAGATAAAAAAGGTTGTAGAGACAAAATTTAAGTCGGCTTAACAAAGCCAGAGCTGAAAGTTTGAAAATCTTACAATAATTAAAGAAGTTAAAATTGTTTGAGCTTGATCTTTTTAGTCTGAAAGAGTTAAAAAAATACATTATAAAGTCAGATTATAGATGATTAGCATGTTACTAGCATGATTACCAATTTACTAGAATGTTGCTAACATGATTCTACCATGATTAACAAGTTACTAGCATATTGCTAGCATGATTAGCAAGTCATTAGCATGTTGCTAGCTTGTTTGTAGTATGATTAGCATGCCACTAGCATGTTGCTAGCATGGTGTAAGCATGATTAGCATGTTACTAGTATATTGCTGACATGATTAACATTTTGCTAGCATGATTAACAATTTACTAGCATGTTGCTAACCTGTTTATAGCATGATTAGCAAGTCACTAGCATGTTAAGCATGTTGCTAGCATGTTTCTACCATTATTAACAAGTTACTAGCATATTGCTAGCATGTTTGTAGTATTATAAGCACGTTGCTAACATGATTATAGCATAAATAGCATGTTACTGGCATGCTGTTAGCATGATTAGCTAGTTACTAGCATGTAATTTAGCATGATTATTGTTTTTCCAGTATTATTAGCATTTGTTATATCACTAAAACAGTTTGAAACTTCACACAGGAAATGAGCAAGATGTGTCAAAGAGCTATCTACATAAAACAGAGCCTAGATTATATAGCTAGTTTCTAGCATGTAATTTAGCATGATTAGTGTCTTTCCAGCATTATTAGCATGTTGCTAGCATGATTTAGATATAGTATTAGATAGAGTGGAAGCTTAAATGAGTTTGAAAGGGTTAGAAATAGTAGGTCTGGGCCGAGTTCTAGGAGGAGATGATGTTTACATTTACACTCAGAATAAATATAATAATAATAATAATAATAAGTTTAAATAGTATATCAGTAAGTTGGCTTTTCTCAAGCCAACTTAACAAAATAATTATCTATAAGACCAGCATTTTTGTTTTGTTTTGGGGTTTTTTCAGGTTTGCTTTCACAAAATAACAAATAGTTACTTTGCAAAAGTGTGCTCCCTGATGAGATGAACAACTTTTTTTTTCAATTCTGTTGGGAGAATACAAAAAGATCAAAATACAAAATCAAAATGATTTTGCATACAAAAATTCCCCTCCACTTCCTCTTTTTTTATTATGGCGTCACTTATGGCGGAGTCTGTAAAACTTAATTTTAAGAGTGCAAACTATTTTACAATAAAAACGAAATACCTGCGTGTACACCCCATTTGCAGAAGAGGCTGTTCTGTGGGAATCCGGTGGCCCCAATGATTTGTCCAATGATATGCAATTCTGCCATAAGATTTCTGAAATATCATTATGTAGTATGTTAGTCATCACATCCATCAGATCAAATGACTATACATGCATTTTCTAACAAATCGCTCTTTTTCTCCAACATATCTTAACCATTTCTGTCTCATTAATCCCGTTTGTTTGACTGATTACTCATACTGCACCGTGTTTAGCACTTTTGTATTAAAAACCGTCATACTTCTCGACACTCGTTAAAGGTTATTTAGATGCATTACGGTTCAGATAAGTCTTTCTACAGATATCTGGTAACTAGGGTAAACTAAAACTAGCAGATCGTAGCTAATTAGCAACCCATCTGCACTTGTTTCACAAATTCATTAACAAAGTAGACCAGTTACAATTCACACGCGCACCACAGTCAGCGCAATCCATTCATTGATCGGCAATGCTGGCAAAATGAGCTGCTAAACCCTAACCCAGCAGCTTTGGTCCTCCTTGTTTACAGCGCCTTCCTGTCGTCAAGGATCAATTCCTTAGCAACTCACTTCCTCGTGCTCTGAGTGTGTGGATATGTTCAGTTTGACGAGGTTGTAGCTGCCATCTAGCGGCCCGTGCTTGTGTTGTTACCGTTGATCTTCAATGACTGGTGTGTTCTCATTCAAATCTAAAAGCCACAACTTCAAAAACCTCTTTTTACTTTGAGATCGTTCTGAAGTTAAATGCAGATTTTAAATCAGGATAGCTCTTAGGCTACTGTTTTCAAAATGAAATCTTTGCATAGCCATGTGACAGAAAAAAGACTGGCATCTCGCAATGCCTTGGGAAAAAAAACTGTGAATAAAAAAAAGCACACATGGACCTAAATAAGAAATAAAATCATTATCAAATAAATATATGTCCTTTTCTGTTTCCTAAACTTTCCTGGGATTTGCTAAACTAGATATTAGTGCATTCAAGATTACATATGATACTTGTGATGACAAACCCGCAAAAAGTGCCTAAACACATAAAATGCTAGCTGGGGAATGTTTCGGCCTAAATTTAGCGACAGCTCCAATTATAGCATTATAACTGTTTATATTTTTTTCTTTCTGTTGACTCAAGTACGATGTTCCATATGTAGGAATAGCTATTCATAGCATAGCCTATTTATGTGCAAAAAAAAGTTAATCAGAAAAAGGTTTTTAATTGATCATTTTTATATTCTTAAAAACTGTTATTTAGCTCTTTACGTTTGTATTTTGTTAGACAAATAAAATACATTTTATTGAATGGCCGTCACTGCACATCAACTTCTTAGAATGTCCCCTGAAGATGCTGTGATTATTTAATACTCTGACGTTTACACAGCGCACTCAATAACAACATATGCCAAACATAAGGTTCTCCCTGTGGCCCAAAGTATCCACCTCAGGTAGGCATCAACATCTCAAAGCCTCAGAGACCACAATTGTACAAACACACAGACAAATAGTAAATATTTAATGAGACTCATAATGGAAACGCAAGGGACTGTGCGTGAGTGGATGCTGATGTAACCTTTAAGATTGACATGTGGTTATGAGAGTTCAGAGCAATACAGTAAGTGCATATCCTATTTTGAAGAACACAATAACCATAGTAAAAAAAATAAAATAAATATTTTTGTTTCATACTAAGTATATGTCAAATGTTAACATATTTTCTGATCTAAAAAATCACAATTAGAACTACATGTTGACAATAAAAAAAAAAAAATTAATGATTTAACAAAAGTTTTCCCTCTCATATGCAGCGTGGGTGTGAATGAGTACTTTTTACAACTAATGATTAGGCAAACATGAGTTGATTTACGTGCAGTCACCTTTACTGCAAGTTAAAGAACAAAATAACTGCCTAACCTGTACTGATGAGTACTCAAAGATGCCTGCAGGCGGACTGTAGGGGCCTGACGATGTTATGAGGCCTATAAACAAGTCGTAATAGTGACTGAACACAATTCTGTTGACCTTATCACTCCAAATGCAAATATCCAGTGCAAGTGAGATTCTTAATCAAATCTGTGCTTTTATATGGACTTATTCACATTCAAAATGTGACATTAATTACATTATCACATGCATTTGTGCTACTGCTAGCAAGCCAGCTATTTAGATAGCTTGATAACTCAAATGACGTAAGTTCACAGTACTCATAAATATTCTTACATATTCTTCTCTACACTTAAATGTTTTAAAGCAACCTGTTTCCTCAAACAATTAAACATATGCTGAAAAGGTCATCTTGTGAAGTGAAAACTTGTTGTCTTGAAGGATTTGTTTATTACGCACAGCTTTTCACAGCTCATGCACACACACAAACTAGCATGGGATTCAATACGTAACCTATGACAGAATATTTGATAACGTTATTTAAAGTGATGATCTTTTATACATTACAGTATTATTCTAAATCAGTATTTAATAGCAGCATCTGTGGGTCAATTTGATCTCCACGCTTTATACTAGATGTCTAATTTGGTTGAGTCTAACATCACTCAGACAGTAGTTATTATGCTCTTCACCTTGAGTGGAGTTGTCCCGCTATATTTTGTTTGGTAATATGTTTCGGGTCAACACACTTCATCTTTTTGTAAGTGTAGTGTTGTATATATGTGCTGTCAGTAGAATTTCAATTATGAAAAATGTCTGTTTTGTTCTTCTCTTTTCTACAACAGCATGTTTCTGTGCCAACCTGTCAAACCCCACAAACTCTTAACGCGTAATTCCATGTTAGAATCACGTAATTCTGTGATGGGCTAACGTAAAAGATTGCAGTGACAGGCATCAGCCGTGATCCACACACGGATTTGGATTCAAATATTGGGTAATGATATTACCCATATTGGTCCGTCCGCCATGACTCTGACTCATCTGTGCTGCTGCTGCTTTGCGCAAATTTAAAAAATGCCGCCAGGAGAATCCTTAGGTCAGCCTTGGTTGTAAAGTTCTCGTGACCGATCGTGTCATGCTGTTGTAAAATTTGTTGATTCTAGTGATTGATTGCGTCATTCTACAGGACGAGAGTGTCTTTTGAATAAGATGTTAACGCGTTAACGAAGCGGGATAATTTAAGCAATTAAAAATGCAACAATTTGTTTGCAATGCTTTTTTTTTTACTGCTTATGGTCAGTTTTTGCTATAAATACCTACGACTGCACTTATATTGTCTGTGTGTGTTTTATATTGTTCAGAAGTGGGTAGGTTTAGGGTAAAGGTGGGGCTAGGTGAAAGTATACATTTTAAATCAAATGAATCCGGTTATCCGTGGATCACGGACGTGCTGATGCCTGTCACTGACTTGCATTGGAATCTTTTTACGTGAGCCCATCATGGAATTTTCGATGATTACATGATACTAACACGGAATTATGAGTTAAGAGTCCATGGTTATTTCTCGTAATTCTGTGAGATCAGGTTATTCTGTGCTGAAACATTGATAATGTTTTATTGAGATAAAAAGATAAACTGCAAAATATGATCTTGTGTTTACAGTATGTAATGAGACTTTGGAGTTTAACCAGACTTAAATAACATCTAAAGAAATTAAATATTGGTTAATATGTACAAACCTCTGAATATAATCACAAACATGGGGAAAGTTGCAAACATGGGAAAGAGTTTTTATTTACCCATAAAATGTGCATATCAGTAGCTTAAAGGTACATATTAGTGTTATGTATACATATACATATTAGTATATGATCTGGCCTAAATGTAAAACAAAATGTAAAATAGTCTTTATGTATATTACAATGAAATTAAAAGTGGTTTGATAACTGCATTTGAATTTTTTCCAATATTTTAACCCAGAAAGTATTTCATAATTTAACCTGTAGGTTATCTTAAATATTCTAAAATTATAACATGGAGACTTTGACAGCTGAGTTGGGGATCCAAATGCAGACATTATTTACACACGTGGTCAAACAGGCAGGGTCAAACACCAGCAAAACAGTATAATCCAGGCCACGAGTAAATTCAATAAACAAATGAGGGTCAGGGCAGGCTGCAAACAATCAAGAAACATGGAATTAAAAACAGAGAACAACGAAGACGAAAATGGCAAAGCAATAATCAGCTCCAAAGAGCAGGTTAGGGCCTCCTTTACACCAGACACAAGTGAACACATGACAATAATGACAAATGAGCACAAGACACAAGCAAAACAATATATCAGAATATGACACATTTGCAAGTGTCACGGTTCATGGGTTCACAATCTCATTCTTGCCTGTTGTGTGTGTGTGAATGAAGAAACTCACAGGTAGGTGAGTTTTTTTTATCAAGGTTGGAGCTAAACTCTGCAGTGCCTTGGACCTCCAGGCTAAGATTTGATGAAGCCTGTTGAAATTCAACACAGGTACAAATTTATTATTATTATTATTATTTAGTTTAACTATGGTTTATACGTAATTTCCATGAAAGAGTTCAAGATAAATCATTTAATCTTACCATTAGCTACCATTTTAAATGATTATGAAGAAATCTATGCAAAAGTGGCAGTCCTTCCAGTGCACTCAGTGGACAAATTCACTCACTCCTTTTCATTCACTAATTCAAGTGAACTGAATGAGTGGACTAATATAGGGAATAGTGAATGAGTTTTTATAGTTGCCGATTTCAGATATAGCCATGGTGACATGAGGGGCATGGAGTCCACACACCAATGGCAAGAGAGTGTCCTTTAATGGAGTTAACGGGAACTCCAGCTGGCAATCATGACAAATATAAATAAGACCATAAAATGTAGAGAACAACCCTAACAACCAGACATGACCTGAAACATTATTAAGCAATTTTAATACTTCAGTTGGTTTTCTGTCTGTCATAATGACATGTGATGTCATATAGTGAACATGGTCTCATAAAAATATGTACCTCTGTGCACTTTTTGTGCAACGCTGTTTTATGCACCTACTGCATGTTTCACCGCCGTTTCAAAGAGAAATGTCTCCTGAGTGACGATAAAATTAATATTATTATTTTTTTGAAGTCATAACATAATATTCTTTAAGTAATTGTGGGAAAATTATGCTTTATAAATCAAACTGTAAATATGTGTGAAAAAAGGTGAATTAAAAGGTTTTTAACAGCCTCTAGTGTTCATTACATATGGAAATTGCAGTGATATATGTACTTGTTGGTACATATTTTGTGTTTCGCTAAAAAGTGCACCCAGGTTTATGCCATTCCATGCAACCTCATAAAGCAATGGATTCAGGAAACAAAATTAGTTCTTTGTTATAGGCTGCAGTGGTGCAACACATGATGTTTGACTAGTCAGAAGTACAAAAACGTGGTCTGATATATTTCAAATAATTAATTAATACATATTAAGAATGTGAATATTTTAAACTGTTAGTGCAGAGCTTGTATTATATCTGCAAAGACAGAAATAAACAAAGAAATATAAACCATGCACCAAACAAAGGTGTTTTTTTAACAGGCATTTTGACAAGCACAGAAAGCAGCCACTGGGGTTTCATACGTAGTTCATGACAGCTACTTTGCAATGATATTAAAAGTGGGATGTTCTCTGATCATTCTCTGTCTTCAGCAACAGCAGAGACACAAGCTTGAAGATTTGCTATTGTAAGGACTTTGGACTTTTGCAGTATTATTCAGTGTTTTATAATCTTTTTGATAATGTCTAACTTTAATGGTTCTACATCTAACATCACTCAGACTTTACTGCCGTTGCAACAAGATTTGAAAACATTTTTGTCGGTGTCCTCGTGTGTTATTTTTCTCTATGTCAATGGGGTCATGATCTTCACTTTAAATAAGAAAACTGTTTTTCAGGAGGCGTCCCGCTATATTTTGTTTGGACACATGCTTTGGATTGACACTCTTAATCTTGTAATGAGTGTAGTGTTGTTTGTGTGTGCTGTTTGCAGGCTTTTGGTTTTGAAAATTGTCTGCATTGTGCTTCTCGTTGCCGCAACAGCTCTCTATCAGGTCTCTACCTTGAATCTGGCTTTAATGTCACTAGAAAGGTATGTGGCCATCTGCTTTCCTCTCAGACATGCAGAAATTACCACCTACGGGAGAACTAACGTGGCCATCGGTGTCATTTGGATGCTAAGCTGCATTCAATCCCTGTCGGAGGTTATTGTCTTTTATTCTGTCGATACCACAAACACAGCAATGAATTTGTTCTGCTCAAGAACTACTCTTTTCAGGCTGCAGATCTATAAGAAACTTGAAATAGCTTTCACATGTATATTTTTTGTGTGTGTATCTTTTGTTATTATCTTTACTTATGCCTCTATAGCAGCTGTGGCTAAAACAGCCGCCTGTGATAAAGCTTCAGCCAAAAAAGCCAACAAGACTGTTCTGCTGCATCTAATACAGCTGGGACTCTGTGCTGCTTCTATTTTAGTTGGAGTCATCCAAGAAGCCATTTTTGTTTATGCTGACTATATGACTTCATTGAATATGATGTATTTTTTCTTTGTAGTGTTTATGATTTTTCCAAGATGTTTAAGTCCTCTTATATATGGTCTGAGAGATCAGGCCTTCAGCTGTTTATTTAAATACTACTTCACTTTTGGTTCCAAAAAGAACAACAGTTGTAACACAGAAATACATTTAGTATCCGGTGGTTGAGAAATAGCTGATTTATCTGATGGCTATTGAAATGTTATCTAAAATTCTTCATTCTCCATATTTTAACAAGTGTAAACAACAACATACTAAAAACAAAGTACATTTAAACAAATGTACAAAAGAAGTAGAAAAACAGACTACATGACAAGTGCCTAAAATAGTTCAAACAAAAGAAAAAGCATCAAAAATATGCCAAAGAACATTACGTACTACATCTAAAATGCTTTAGAAAATAATATGTTGTCACTGTGTTTTGTGTATTATGCAAAATATGAACTTATGTCTTTAAGATGCTATGGAAGTTCAGCCGCATAAAATAACTTGCAAGCATATTTAATAAACACATTAAACCCATCACAATGTTTGCCAGTGCACTGAACACAGATATTGTTATAGATAGTGTATTTGACCATGTTTTGCACCTTTTCAGTCCATGCGAGGTTTTCTTTTACTTTTTTTGTCTTTTTTTTTCATTTTATGGAGCATATACTGTACATATACTGGGCCCAGAGGTTACAGCCTTGTTAAAGGTTAAACAATCAGACAAAAGCAATTCATATGCAGTTCATTTATATGCAAAGGATACTGTAGATTCATTTTCAATGTTATATATATATTTTTTTCATTTTCACATGAACAAATTTACAATGCTAGCTTTTCAACCTTTTGCATGAAACCTGTCAATGAAATAATTTAAACCTGTTAAAAGAAGTAATAAATGTACAAAACTTTATAAATATTTTATATTATATGTCTATTTTTTTAACATAAAAATTATTTGGTTTGCATGTTTGGCATGTGATCTGTACTTTCAAAAATGAATTCAAAGCCAACATACTGACTTCTAAAGAGGCAACTTGCTTCTGTTTCTTTCCCATGTTCTCCAAAAATAGATGTTTAGGGATTGTGTGTGTGTTTGTTATTATTGGGAGGTCCACAGAAAAGTTGTTTTCCCACAGAAGAATGATGAAGACTCTCCCCATTAACATGAAAAAAGGCCTCTGGTCTCTTTAATTGTCTATCTCAGGATTACTTTTGTTTTGTTTGGGTTTGTTTTCCTTTTTTTTAGCTTGCCTTAAAGCAGCATTGGTACAGACAACCAGTGTAATTAAACAGTGAAAAAAATGATATGAATCTAAGTATGGTAGCAAATTCTACTTATATAACAGTAGATGGCTCCAAAGTTGCAGACGCACAACATAAAACCTACAGTAATACAAAAAAATTAAAAAATACAGTACCATTTAATTGGTTTGAGGAAAAATCATATGCATAGCTACATGCTGACTATGCCATTGTACTACTGTAAGTTACTATGATCTATGATTAATATTCAAGGGATTTTATGTTGTGCAAAAAAAAAAAAAAGTTTTTGTTTTGTTCCCGCACTTCATGCAACAACTAGAAAATGTCCAACCTGGTCTCGTAAAAGATGTACCTTTGTGCACTTTTTGTGCAACACAGTTTTTACATGCACTTTTCACCATGGTTTCAAAGAGAAATGTCCACTAGGTGGAGTTTTACTGCCTGTAGTTTTAATTTCTTCCGGATACTGCAGTGATATGTACTTTTGGTACATATTTCGTGTATTGCTAAAAATACACCAAGGTACGTTTATGCCATGAGACCAGGTAGCAAATAATATGTTTTTCCATACATTTTATTTTCCCTTTCTCATTTTATTTAGTTTCAATAGAGCTAAAAAAAATAAATAAATAAATAAATAACGTTATTCAAATTTCTACTGCATGGCATGCCCTTTTTAGCCATGCTCATATGAGTTTGAAAAATACTCTAAAATACTAAAATACATTATTAAAGTTCACACCTAGCCAAGTACAGTTAAAATAACCGGATCTGTTCTTGCTCTGCCACTTTTATCAAGGATGCATCAAGAGGAGACTTGTGCAACTTGAGGCAGCCAGGTATCCCAGAATGCATAATGCACCAATCAGCGAGCGTTAATGGCAGTGGGGAAAATCGCAGAAGTTTCAAAATATTACTGCTATTGTACCATGAAATGCAGTTCAGACAAGAATATATTTGTTTAAAAATGTCAATTTGCAGTTTAAGTCCAAACTACCTAGAACGCAAGTCCGAACTTGGTATTGAGAAACGGCCATAGTTTTTTGTATGTGAAGAATGACTGAAACAAATTTTTCAACATCTAAAGCCCTTTTCACTGTTTAAATATACACAACAGGGTGCTACACTCCAACAAAATATACGCAACAGTTTGCATCAGTGATTTTTAAGCTGAAATTATCATTATAATTATCATTACTGACAAACAACACTGAGTTACTGAAAATTAGTTTGTAGCATAATCAAATAAATTAAATAAATGGGAATCTTTCGACAATGGTAACCACAAGATAATAACATAACATATATTATTTTAAATATAAAACATAACAGTGAGTGTAATGTTGGGAACATGTTGTTTTTTTACAATTTTCTTTCAAAAGTTGTTCTATTAATTCAGAACAAAAAAAAGAAACCAATTAACACAGAAGTGTGACTTTAAATGTGTAAAAAAAAAAAAAAAAAAAGTGCATGATCCTAAAATAATTCAACACATGCTTTTGTAATGTTTTGTTTTCTGCTTCTTCTTTGGAATAGAGTTACACACAGACCACCACCCACCCCCACCCCCACCCCCACCCTCACCCTCCCTCCACCCAACACACACACAAAACAGCCAATGAGATTCAACACGTACATGACATTTAAACATATATAAGCTGCGTTGCGTTGCAAGCGATGAGATCTATCCAAAATACAAGTCTTAAGATCTGTGTTCACAAGGTAGACTGCAGTATTATTGGGTGTGCTACATCAACATCATATATTCAACATCTTCATGTCTTATTTTTTTAAATATGTCATCTTTTAATGGTTCTACATGGAACTTCTCTCATACTCTATCGCTGGTGGATAGAGATGCACCGGTGAAAACGTTCTTGTGCGTGACTCCATGTGTTATTTTCCTCTATGTCAACGGGGTCATGATCTTCACCCTAAGGAAAAAGACTGTTTTTCAAGAGGCTTCCCGCTACATTCTGTTCGGTCACATGCTTTGGCTCGATACTTTACATCTTTTCATGAGTGTAGTGCTGTTTGTGTGTGCTGTTAGTAGGATTACTATAATGAAAAATGTCTGCATCACTCTTCTTGCGGCTGCACAAGCTCTCTATCAGGCTGCTTTACTAAATCTGGCTTTAATGTCACTGGAGAGGTATGTGGCCATCTGCTTTCCTCTCAGACATGCAGAAATCACCAGTTAC
>JAUMHP010000078.1:8124199-8153372 GCA_032361065.1 Enteromius trimaculatus | reverse complement strand
AAAAACAAAGTAAAGTAGCATGCATTCTGGCAAATTAGTTATTTATTTACCATTAATTAACGTTTAATGTTTTATTTTTATATGAATTGTATACATCATTTATATGGATTTTAATTCTGCATAATGAAAAAAATTAATAATTATGTTTGTGGTATCAACCTTAATTGTGCGGCTTATTTTTCATACATCACGCATGCACAGTACATTTACTACAATATATATCTTGTAAAAAATAATTTAAAAAATGCAAAGCTTTTGAGAGTATTTCATAACTGGCAATAAGCTTTGAACAGACGTTTTGAAAATGTCAAAAATACTGAGGAAAAGTTTTGATAAGATCTAGTATTATAAAAAACATGACATACATTAAATCTTAATTTTCAAAGTTCGTCATTATATTTCCCTCCTGTGACTTTTTTAGAAAAGGTGTGCCTTGAATGACTTGAAAACTCTGGAGTATCAAAACAAATACCCCCACTGGAACTCCCCTTTGCCTCAAAGCTAGTGACTGCATTAATTATTTATGTTCACTTTTGGTATTGAATGTTATGTTTGTTTTATACGAATGTTTGGGAATAGGCATTTCCATGAAGACTGACAGAGATGAGATTACACTAATAGTCCTCAGGGCATTAATCCTTCACAAACGCATTTTAATGAGGTTATTCTTACAAGACACACTTCCCTGCTTTTCATGATGAACAGAAATTGCGTCTGGATGTGACGCACTTATATTCATTTTAGCTGAATATGGCTGCAACTGTGGACATCCAACAGAGCTGTACTTCAGAGGAAGTGAATCATCTACGGATTCATAAGAAAAAGGCAAAAGACTGTATTGTTTTGATAACGCCTGGAGATTATTACACCAGTGTCTTCCTTCAGGGTTGTTATCATTATCTTAAACTGAAATCAAAAACATGTATTAAACTACAGTATGTAATCATAATATATAGTAATATATATATGTATATGTTTTTTTGCAGGACTAAATCATAAATCATAAAACTGCATGCAGAAACTACTTGATTCAGAAAGAGAAATAATATAGTCATATTGTCATGGTGCTATGTAATTTAGGTCACTAATAGGGGTGCTATGTTTAAACCGAAAGCACATTGTAGTACCTGTAAAACTGGAACCAAGCTTTAAATGTCATTGCATTGCTGAAAAAAATAAGCACACTGGCAGACCTGGTTGTGGCAGTTGTGGCAGTTACGGCAGTATCATATGATATAGAGACAGAAAAGATGAAACCGAAAGCATATGAACAAAAAAGGCTTACAGATCATTATCAAAATTCAATGCTGTGTAACACTTTACAGACCTTGGGGTTTTTTAACACGTCATGTTGAAATTGAAACCAACAGCTGGGCTAGTCCATATTTGACCCAAAGTTGGGTTGAAACAACCCAGCATTTTAATTTTATCTTTTAATAGTGTCGAATGGTGCGGAAACATAAATTAATAGTAATAAATAAATGAATGTTTACAGTGTTTCTTTTGACAAAAATATATAAATTACATTTTGCATGAAAATGGGAGGATCATTTCATAATCAATATTAATAATAATAGCCTATTATTATTATTTTTATTATTATTATTATACTGCCTAAACAATAGGCCTGTCTACTTAATATTTATTATTAGTAGTAGTAGTAGTAGTAGTAGTAGTAGTAAACGCTCGTATTCGATCTTATTAAATATTCATAAGGTTCATTATTATTAAACAGTATCTGAGGGTGCAATGCTCAGTCAGCACCGACAGGGAGAGAATTTCATTTCTTCATCTCAAATATGGCGGCGTACAGAAGAAAACTGTTTGCTGTAGGATTGAGGTTATGTATAATAACTTTAATTGTCTCAATCTTCATTATTTACGCAATTTCGTCACGCCTAAATTTATGAACAATGGAACTATAGTTGCGTTACCAAGGGCAGTCTGTAGATTCGCTCAAATGCTTTGACAGCTACAGTTTATTGCTTCTTTATTACTTTATTACTTTCTTACTTTAGTCGTATTGTTTTGTAGCTTAATTTTAGCCTCGTATGTTTAAACTGCCGTGCATATGAAGCGTTGTCGTTGAGCTGAGGCTGTTCCTGACATGAGCTTTGTCGTTGTTTTGTGTAGCTGTGTCGCTTCCCTGAGCAGAAGCTCCTGTTCGAGCAGGCGCAGGCTGGCTGCGCTGCCCACCCTCCTCAGGAGGAACTGGACTAGCTTGAGTGTCACAGGTGCTCTGTGTGCTGTTCCTTTCATCCAGGTCTGCGCCATATGGACTATTTGGTTGTCTGCTAATATTAAGTACACAAGTGCAGTTTAAAAGATAGGCTAAGGCATCATTCCTGATATGTTTTCTGTATTCTTCACATAAATCCAGTGTTATTTCAGACTCGTACATAGCCATTCGGTTCATTGAATTTATTTATTTATATACATTTACAATAATTTAAACCTAATACATAATATTTCATCGTATCCTGAAGTTACATTGTTGACATTTTAGACAGGTTTGAGTCTGACATTGTGCTGTGCTGAAAGTCCTTTTTTAATTTAGTGTATTCCCGGTCAAAATAAATTGCTTTTATATGTCACATTATACTTTATTATCAACAAATATTTTTGTCAAATTGTTGTTGTTTTTTTAAATTAGCATAGGTTGTGTATTTCTTTTTGGGAATTGTTTGTAAGCCTCAAATATATGAATTTATGCACCATAGTTTTTTAGTTTAGTTTTTTGGTGGATAATATTGGCAATATTCACAATATTCACATATGTAACAGATGTGCATAAGCTCAAAAAAGGCCTACAAACAATTTAAAAAAAAAAACAAAAAAGCAAAATCTGTGCTAATTGAAAACGGGTTCATAAAAAAGATAGAATTTTTTATTTGGTAAAAAATAGCATAATTAGAATTTATAAGCAATTTCTGTAGGCTGGTCCTGATGCTACTGGTGTAACAAAATGGGGAGGGAGAAATTACTCCAAAAAGTAACAAAAGTATCATTAAATACATAAAATGGGGGAACGTGTAAGCAACATCTATAAGTTGTAATTCTTTGCTATAACATTAACTAGAGTCAAAGAAAATTCTCTCTGGGTAAAAACAGTACATGGGTTAATGGGTAAAAACATGGGTTAATATGGAGAAATGTAAAGCATTTTAATAAAGCATTATACAACTTTAGTCAAGTACATCTGCATAAGACCTCAATTTATTAACAATGGCCAACCAAGGCTTGGCTCATGTATATTAATCAAATAGCATGGTTGAACAGCCTATGAAGATGACCTAGTAATGTCAACAGGAGTTTGTTAATATTTGTTAGCTCATTCTTAACTACATAATGATTTTACAGCCCACTATAGGAAACTTCTTTAGTATTAAATTTCCACTAAATTGGCATTTGTCAAACTCTTTCCTCTTTGTCTTGTTTAGAAACCAGAAAATATGACCCATGAAGATCTGGTGCGGAGAGCATCATCTCTTGTCACAGACAGCGCTAATACTTACCTCTCACAAACTACTTTAGCACTGCTTGATTCCTACTCAGGTTATATTAAGGTAATCAAAACTATCAGAATTGCTTTCATTTTCATGATTAATCATCCCGCATACTTGTCTTCTCTAGGCTATAAGCAGTCTTGTGACGCTGCACAAGCGTTATGTGTCTTCGATCAGCAAACTCAATCCTGCGGAGGAGGATGCAATCTGGCAGATCATTCTTAGACAGCGTCAGGAGGTAATGACTTGAAAAATACACTGTACAGTTTTAAGTGTCATTTGCTTTATTTAGTTGTAGCTTCTTTTTAATGAAATTTATTGCAAAGCTGTTTTTAATCTATTTAGATAATTGACAGGAGAAATGATTACAAACAATTTGAATCCTGCTGGATGATGGCCATCGAGCTCTCAAAGCTGGCAGCAGAAGCAGCTTTTAATGCAGGTACATTGTTTTATTTTTTGGCATTTAAGGCTTGCTTATTTATTTATTTATATTTATATAGGAATAAAAATTGATCAGTGTTATATGTAATACTGTA
This sequence comes from Enteromius trimaculatus, assembly GCA_032361065.1. Lineage (NCBI taxonomy): Eukaryota > Metazoa > Chordata > Actinopteri > Cypriniformes > Cyprinidae > Enteromius > Enteromius trimaculatus. The sequence continues at coordinate 8,149,327 of JAUMHP010000078.1, read as the reverse complement.
TTATATTATATGTTATTAATATACATAAATATAAATAATAAACTTATAGATTTAGTTGTTATACCTTAAATATATTTTATGAACAGGATTATATATGTTTGTTTATCTGTCTATCCATTTATCTTATTTATTTATTTTTATGTTTTTGAAAGAACACAAATATTTATTTGATTAATGTTGTATAATTTCTTATAGCGCCAGTCTTCAGTGTCTCATGATCCTTCAGAAACAATCTAATACACAGATTTTGTTTTGTTGCATTACATAAGCATAAACATAATTTGTAATTTACCTTTTCTAGTGCGTTTTACTATATCCTTTGATTTGATAAATTACTTTTAAAGTGCAAATATAATATGTAGTCTCAGTTAATATGAGGTTAAAAGGCTGTTTTATATAACCATAAAATTAACAAAACAATTATTAAGGATTAAAAATTCACCACAGGGCATGTCAACAAAAACATCAGTTATTCTAGAAAGCTATAATCAACAGGAATTTGCATCATGATTTAGTGTAGAGATGTATTGAAATTTGGCACTTGCTGCCACTTGGTGGTCCTTTGTTGAATTGCACTTTTAGCCATATGTAGAAATAGCTTAACCTAGCTTGTGCTCTCCAGGGGCTGATCAAGCTTCTGAGATAGCTCAGAACAGTCTACAGCTCACACAGTACAAGGTGGAACAAGTTCGACAGCAGATGCAGGAAGCCGAGAGACAACTCGTATACTCTAAAGCAGAGCACAGTGAGAGGCTTCAAAATGCTTTGAGCACCGCAGTGGAGGAGGAAGATGTCCCAGATGCATATCTACGAGAGGACTAGTCACATCAAGACAGCTTTAAAGCACATAAGCACTCTGTTTCAAAGACCTGTACCGCTACTGAACTACAGAATTATATTTCTGTTTGATTAATAGGACAAATGCTGTGAAATGTGGGAGACTGATTAATGCAATTACAATTTAATGGCATTTAAATCGGTTTTGCGTTTAAAAACAGTTTAGTTAATTAAAATCAGCTTTTTTACCGGTGTTGACAATATGTGTGCGTTATGATTACAGAAAGATTTCCTATTCATTTTTAAATAAGCAGTGAAAAACATTGACTTGATTCTTTGTTGATTTTGATTTCATGATTTAAATGATTAAAAAATATTATTTAAAAAAACAAATTATTTGAAATTTCCTCTTATCTCTTATCAATCGTCCACGGTAAAGAAAAACAAGTATTTTACTTTTTTTTTTTAAGAATATATTAAGACTTGTGAAGACTTCCCTTCCACACCTAACTTTGCAGGAGCACTTAAATATATGTCTCTCCTCTTTGTCCACTGAAATTTCTCTCGCCATTCTAAGCAACAGTAATGAATCTCTCAACGGTCTGGTTTTTCAGAGCCAGCCTTCCGAAGACTCTCATCTATCTCCTCTAATCGCCACCTGTTGTTTCTTGTGTTGTGGGCTGAAGGGCTCATTAGCAGCGTATCCATCATGTCAGTAGAGATGTTGTCTACCAATGTGGCATTCAGGGTTTTCTCTTTTCACTTATCGCTTTTCAGTCAACTCAAGAGCCAAGGTCATATGTCATTCCTTCATCCTTTCATATTTTTATCTAAACAGATTTATGTATTGTTTGATTCATGGATTGTAAGTTAATAATGCAGATGAGGTCTGGATTTAGCAGAAAATAAATATTAAAAAAACATCTCGACTGATGATTGAACAACCACAAGGTGGCGCTACAAGACAAATTATAATTGACATTGTAGTTATTTTTTAGAGCAACAATTTCAGACAATTTTTAGAAAACAATAAAATGTACAACTAGGTAAGTATATTTAATACTGCCACTTGGTATGTGACAAATAAAATTTGAATTTGAAAAAGTATTAAAAGGCCTTCCCTTCTAGGCTTAAATTTACAATATCAATAAAGTATATTTAAAATTGTGGAGAATGTAGGCTACAACTAAATGATTAGATTGATGATAATGAACAAACTTTCAAACTGACCCATAAAGGTGATTTGACCTTCTAACTCTGCACTCTTATTTGTTTTCTAATTGTTTGTTTTCTTATCAAAAGGCCTCTACCACTGGCTTTCTCTATTCCTTATCTATTCTATCTATTTCTTTTCTTTTTATTTATTGTATAAATAAATAACCTTGCTATATAGGTGTACGGCCTTGGGTTAACTGAGGCTTGTCACAGTTCGATAGCTTCCATGAAAAAAGGTATGAAAAAAGTGGTATTTCTAGTGTATTTTTTACTAAACATTGGTCAAACATGAAGACAATGTATGAGTTCCTTCCCAATTATCATTCCTGAAACTCTGACATCTTCATGGGAAACAGCTTGCTAAATGGACAAAGTAAACTACTCCACGGTTTTTATGACTTAGTCTGGTTTTATCCTATCACTGCCTGCCCTCTGCGACCATTGTGATGGAAATTCATCTAGGACTACATGGATTTGGACACTGGATTCCACTTCAGAACATCGCAGTGTTGACTGAACACTGAAGTAATTTGGGTTTTGCCTGACTAATCAAAGAAAAGCCCATAGTCGGCCCTGACAGCAAACAATTCGTTTTTGATCTTGCACTCTGTATTTATAAAGCAAAAGACTTGTTTATTGAATCCAAAATAAAAGAATGAGAATAAAAAGAACGCTTCGCGTTGAGTGATGGGGTCAAACACAAAAATGAGACTGAGAGCACGAATGCATAAACAGCTCTTCCATTCTTCCAGCCGGCATCAGACACCCTTCATTCCCTGTAACTCGAGTGCTGGTTACTGGCATGCTATATGATGAAATTAGACACATGATTTATTGTCCTAGGGGGGCTGTTCTGTGTTACTTGTCTAGGAAATGTTTAAAACTGCAGCTTTATGAATTACTAGTGTATTTACTTGAATAAACTATAGTGTGCTGTGCAAGGAGGGAGTTAAGTCAGGACGTGTTGGTACAAAAGAGAGTGCACCAACCTCCTCTTTTAAGGGTCCTTGAGGACTCATGCAACATTCCTGGAGCAGGCAACACCCTCGGTGCACTTCTCGGTTTTACAAAACGCAAGGGTGAAAAATTGCATTTTCAGGAAGTAAAATATACTAAACATTAAAGTGTTTATATTGAGGAAAATCTTTCAGGCACGTAACAATTGATAAATGACAAAAACACTTTGCAGAGTTTGAAACGACAGGTTTGAGCAATTGCATTTCAAGTGCTCTAAAGTATGTCCATTTGTTCTGGTTCCAAGACATCCTCTGGAGCGAGATGAGGACTAGATCAACTGCACTATCACTCGAGTTCAGGATATATTACCATTTGAATGTTACCATGGCATCACACCATTAGAGACACAAAACCTCTTTGAAGGAAGCTTGCCCAGTGACTAATTTAAAGGGTTTTGTTGCAAACTAATGAAAATATATGTAAATTAGACATATTTAAATAAATAAATAATTTTCATGACAGTACTGTAATGATTTGATTCATAGAAAGACTAAAGGTCAAAGGTCATAACTGGCATTTAAATTTTAAAATACATTATATGGGTCAAAAATATATATATATATTTTTTAATACTAAAAATCATTAGGATATTAAGTAAAGATCATGTTCCATGAAGATATTTTGTAAATTTCCTATCGTAAACATATCAAAACTTAATTTCTGATTAGTAATACGCTAAATAATAAACTGCTAAGGACTTTATTTGGGCAACTTTAAAGGCAATTTTCCCATTTTTTTTATATTTTTGCACCCTCAGATTCCAGATTTTTAAATTGTGGTATTATACCTAATATTGTCGTATCAAACTTATTGATATTTATAGTGCTTTCAGATGATGTATTAATCCTTCAGAAAATTGACCACAGTAACTGGTTTTGTGGTCCAGGGTCACAACAGATATCTGTGGAATACAGATAAAACTACAAAACAAGATTTTAATTTGACCTGGAATTTAAAGGAATGTCTGGAATATACTGTAGTCTGAACCTTTTCACTTTAATACAGAGACGTGCATCCAGACGTAGAGAAGAAATGAAACTTTATCGATCCCCTGTCACACATTAGAGACGAACTGTGGGATATACATCAGAATTAAGTTATTCATCATCATTAAATTGTCAGTCACCCAGTGAGTAACTCCAATTTGAATTTTTTAATCACTTGGAATAGCTCATAAATAGTCCCTCTCTCACTGCCAGGTAAGAACTTGTGCCCAGTTTTCCTTCACTTTTTTCCACCTTTTCCAAATTAACAAATGGTGAAAGAATGAGTTAGCAGGAAAAATGGCTTTTACATTAATTCCAAACAGTAAGGTGAAAGACTGGCACACGTTACAGCAGTAGAAGAAAACATTGAATAAAGATAGAGAAGAAGATTCGGAGTCTGCCCAGAACATTATTTTTTCAATAGGCATCTTTCCCATTGAAAACCTAAACTCGCCTGCATCCAACGACCGAAAGTGAGAAAATGTATTGCTCGGTTCATGGACTGTCAGAGTCAACAAACAACAAAAAAGGGATTTAGGGTTTAGCGAGAAGAATGATGATGATTGGCCAGAGTCTTTGTAAACCAAACCTTCTGGGTGCAGATGGACAAAACCTCTGCTGAATGGATGAGATTGTTGACTAGGAGATGTTTGGTTCATTTATGCTGCTGAAAGAAACAGATCCTGAAGGAATGAGGCGTGATGCTTTCTTCCGAGGGGTGGTGGGAGAGTCTGGGGATCGCTGTCTTTGATGTGCTGTTTTCATGGAGGAGATATCGGAAATAGAGTAAGCTTTGTTGGTGCATAGCAACTCCTGGGAAATAGTTTAGACAACTTCACAAAGGCCAAATCTGTAAATATACTTCCTTTTATTTTGGTTTGCTGTTATCATCCTCTTTTTTGGAGTCTTTTTCTTGCATGCTGTGATCAACAATGCCCTGGAGATATTAATTTCTCTGTCCAATAAATCAAAGTAACAGTATGGGGGAACGGGATAGTGTAGTGCTTCACTTCTTTCTTTCATTTAGCTCCTACCATCCAGATAAATGAGTGAGCAAAAGCTTATCCTGGTTGCATTGAGACAAGACAGAAAGTCATCAGATTGCTGATCTGGCATAAATGGGGAGGAGCCATTAGTCGCCCAGTTCTTTTGTCGTTGGGTAGGATTATCTTGTTAATTTCTACATGTCCCAATTAGACTCAGACCAAGAGGTAGCTAACGGCAATGGGGTGAGGGGTTTTCTTGTGGCTTCGAGGCACAGACTGGACTCTAGATGAAATCTTAAAAAGGGGGCTGAGTGGATTAGCAGGGGGTACAGGGAGATTAAGTCTAATGCTAACAGAAAATTAGCGCCCATTTGTGAGACTGGATCAACAAGTGGGACAACTTATGATGACAAGTCCCTTCACTAAGTAACAGAAGTGTTAAATACAAACCCAGCTTTTCTTTTAACTCTTTTGTTCCTTTGCTTCACAAATTTGACGAAATTTGTAGCCATTTGTTGTTGTTATAATATTACATTGTTCGTTGGTACAATTGGCAATTTTTTTTAATGCATTTGAATATGTTATGTTTGACATGAGCTGATTTTAGCCCAATGCATTTGCAGTTTATGAGGAAATCCGTATAATTATGACCAGTCAGGTTTCCGCAGCTATTAGGTTAACAGTAGACAAAGTTGCTAAACTTAAAGGTGCAGTAAGTGATTTCTAAATAAACATTGTTGAAATCCCAAACACACCTCCAAATTACAAGCATGCTATGCAACACATCTCCTGCGTCCGAAATCACATACTTCCCTACTATAGTACGTGGAAAACAGTATGCGAGGCGAGTAGTATGTCGGAATTCATAGTATTCGAAATTCAGTAGGCGAGAAGTACCCGGATGACCTTCTGCTTCCGCCCGAATTCTGTATTACGCATACCATGGACATTTTCCTATCCCATGAAGCTCTGGGAGAGGAGGCGTCATATTCGAAAAATGGCAGAAAGTGGAGACGTAGCTCATTTTTAAGTGTAAGTAGCTCAGGACAAAAACTTTGTTTATTGTGATTAAATTACACTTGTTTAACACAATCTAAATGGATGACTTGTTGAAAGTTTAAACATTGTAAATCGATGAGGTGAATTACTTTATTGTTGCTTCAAGTCAGCCTCTGTCATGGTGTTCACATATGTGTTTTTTTATTCTGAGGTAAAATTTGCTAGCTAAATAAGTAATTATACTTACGTTATTTGACAAATAATCTAGAAGCTGTCTACGAAGGTGTGATCTGCGAGCAGCTGACCAACACCTTCTCTGAGCTGTCTGTCCAATCAACGTTAAAACGCCGAACATTGCAGGTGCCAGTGTTCGTGCAAATTTAAGTTAAAATTTTCACGCTGTTGTGACGACGCATGGCACGTGACAACATCAATATGGCGGATGTAGTACGCCCGAATTCGATTCATACAACCCATATTCATATAGAACGTACTTTTTTAACGGTCGAATAGTACGTTGAATTTTAAATGTAGTACCTACTTTAGCAGTATGCAATTTTGGACGCAGCAATCATCATGCATGGACATGCCCCCAACAGCTGATTGGCTACAAGTGTACTTTGGTGACGATCCAATCCACTTACAACCTAGTTTCTCAGAAATGGAAGTAGCGATAGATATTTTCTTTATCATCGAAAAAGTGATTATCAAAAAAATGTTGTAGCCTATGAACTTTGTACATTTTATACATTGGTTGTTGATTTGATTTTTGGGTGTTGCGTCCATATTTGAAGTTGGGGAAACATCAGATTATTGGCTGCAAAATTTTTATAACAATAACATAAATTTACAGGGGTGAATTAATTTAAGTTTCAGCCCGACTAAAGCCATTCACGGGCTTCTGTGCATTTTCCTCCCGTTTAAGCAGAAGGTGGCGCTATAACAAATATTGGTAAAACAAAACTCTAAGAATATTAGATCTTATTGCTGACTCAAATAAATTGCTATACTTTTGAGCTAGGCTATATTTGATTTTCTGCAATAATTTGTAAATTATACATGTATTTTAAGTAGCCTATATTTATATATGTTATATTTATATACACGTTTATTCAAATTATAATTATTTATAAATAAGTATTATATAAATTAACTTGTTGATCAGTCAGCTTCTTTAGTCATCTTGTTTTACAAACAATGGTTTGCATGGACTGCGCTTCAGGTGAGACTACACACCCCCATAACGGAGAGGCGGAGTGGTACGGTCCAGACGCAGCATTGTCCCTATGGAGTTGTTGCTGAGGAGCTTTCAGAGTTTCGGGGAGCGAGAGAAGCGAGAGCACGGGCGGCGATATGGCGCTGACAATGACTGCCCATTATCTCAGGAATAACCCGATCCACCCGGGACTGAATGTTAGAGTCTTGATCATCCTGTCACTTATGTCAGGTAGGTTTCATCATGTCTTATTTGCTGTGTCGTGCGCGCGCAAGCCCTTGGCAAACTTTGGGGGAATCCAGCGGTCTGTGGAAAGTATTGAGCGCGTGAACATGACGCCGTCCAGGCTCGCGGACAGTCCTCCAAAACGTCACCGTGCAACGTCGTTTGCGCGACAAAAAGTTTCTAAAACTTAGGTTTAGCCGAATTTTATTTAGGATACCTTACAATTGTTTCCCCTGGAACCTAAATCTAGCCATCTTAATTGTACCAAGTCCGCTATTTTCCCTCAAACTACGCTGATCGTGTGAACGGAGGAATCTCGCACGAGGACTGAGATTCAGCTGCCATGGAAACATCCTAGCAGAAAAATGAAAAACAAAGAGTCGCTGTTTTTATTTATATATAAATAAACATTTATTTCTAACCTCACGTCTTTAAAGAATAATCGGATACTCCAAGTAACCCCTTGACATTTATGTTGGCAGTGGAATGCTAGTCATTGTTTGCCAGCTCGTAATCCACGCCAAATGTTGCGCTCTTTGTTTGTTTGTTTGTTTGTTTTTTTAAGCGTGATCGTAGCAGAAAAATAGAGCTCGTTTTTATTTGCTTCGTTTGTTGACCGAAAGTTAATCTGAAAATGGACTGAACTGAGCCAGATTAGCAATTCAGTTTCGAGTAACTTCATCACAAGTGTTTTATGTAAGTGACCCAACTTTGACATTTGCATTGTTAGGTTTTGCATTTCGCTTGCTAACGCATCTGTGCTGACAGAATAAAATAAATTAAATGCACGCTTGCTACCTGGTTTCTAGCTGGTCTAAGGCAGTTTTCAGATGGTCATACCTGCAACCTTGCAGTTAATTTTAAACAAGATTTCCCAACAGCCACGATTCTCGTTGACAGTCAAACTCATTATGTCCCTGACAGACCGGGTGTCTGCGAGCACACCTGTCACGACCGCAGTTGCTTTCTTTTAGCAACGGGCTTCAGCTGTGTATCATTTTGCAGCTGTAGGGGACACATGCAGGCAGAGGTCAGACCACAACACCGCGCTCCGGCTCGTGCACAGTTGGGCGGTATCCATAGTGACCGGTCTGTCTGAGCGAGACGGAGTCCTCGCGCCCCATCGATCACTCACTCACTCACTCACACCAAATTCGTCATTCTTCAGTATTTGTCGGGCCTTGGGCATTAAAACAATTGCCGTTTTTGTCTGTGACATGTAGGTAAATGTTACAGTAAACGCTTGGGCCTAAATGGAATTTTTTAAAGCTTTACTTTGTAACTTTCTGTCTTTCATTTGCATTTTTATTGGTGTAGGAGCAAAGGTTGGGGACTTGGCTTATTGTTGGTGTTTCGTGGCGTATAAACAGCCTGTTCTTTTTAAAGGGATACTGCACGCAAAAATAATTCTGTCATTAATTACTCAGCTTCATATCGTTCCAAACCCATAAGACATTTGTTTACCTTCGGGACACAAATTAAGATATTTTTTATTAAATCTAAGACAACTGACACATTCAAGGCCCAGAAAGGTAGAAAGGACATCTGTAAAATAGTGACATCAGAGGTCCAAACTGTAATTTTACAAAGATATGAAAATACTTGTTATAGGGACTTTTTTCAACGTTTATTATCTCCTGGGACAGTCTTCCACAATTATCGAAAGTACCACAATCTTGTATGCAAGACCCGTTCTTGGTCTGGGAACGTTTCAGTTGCGTTGCTTTCTATGCAGGGTCAAAAATCTCTCAGATTTCATCAAAACTATATAATTTGACTTCCAAAGATGAAGGTCTTGTGGTTTGGAGCAACACGAGAGTGAGTAATGAATGACAGAATTGTAATTCTTTGGGTGTACCAACCCTTAAAGGAGACAAATGTTAGGCCAGACGCCCAGCTGACGCTAAGACCTTGTGTCCAGCGAGGTCGGTCACTGCGTCTCCTGTCCTTAGGTTTGTCCAGACATGGTGTGGTCATTCACTGCTCTGCAGTGAGTGATGGCGGCAGGGGAATGAGGAGAGAGAGGAGGAAAGAATAACAGTTAAAATACCACACAGGAGCTGGGGATTAGCCCTGGCATTCCACTCTGTGTATCCCACCCTCCCTCCTTCCCTCGCTCCCGGTCTTTCTCTACCTCTCTCTCTCGAACTGCTCTTCGCTCCATCTCATTCATGTCGTCTTAATTGCTTTTCTCTCTCTGTCTCTGTCACCGTGTTCCATTTTTATCCCTGAATCAAATTGGTTGGTTAATAACTTGGACTTAAAATTTTCTCCCAGGCATTTTTCTTTTGTTAAAGGCAGATTTTCTCCACGTGTCGTGTTATTTCAGTCGAGTGATGTCAGTATCTAGATTTTTTGTATAGATAGCATGGTACTTTCTATGAATAGGATACACTTAGGTGTTCTATTACTGAGCTTGAGGTACAAATTCCATGTTTTTGTTGAAGACTATTGAGTTTCCTAAAGTATTATCTAACATCATCTCAACAAGTGTGAATGGTAAATAGTTTTAAATGTATCAAGTGTCAGTAGCGACTATGTTTACGTGTCCCAAATCTGAGGTGCTGACTTGGTGTGCTAGTTTTTTCAAATAAAATAAGTGCGTCGGTGTCATAATTTTAAGTCTCATAATTATTTTAAACTAATGCTTAAATTGTTTTGAGACCACCTGAGAACCTTGGAGAATTCCAGCATACATCTCTAGAGAGAAGGCTGTAGTTGCCCCAAAAAAACCTTCACATTCTGCCTGAGCACTTGATTTGAATGATGGTTTGTATTATCACAAGCTACACTACACTTTAACATCCAATTCATGTTGACAACATGAAAAAATATCCATATTTTGTGTTACCTAATTGTGCCAACCTCAGCCAAAACCTCCTTTTTCCACCAATAGTGAACGGGTGTCGGATCCCATGTCTAATCTGGAACCACTCCACACCTTCTGGTCTGGAAAAATCAGCATCTCCAGGGGCCTTAAATCTATGCCAGTCCATAACCAGGAACCACTAATATCAGAGACGAATAATATTCACACAGAGTAAATTGTATTAATAACCTTTTTCTTTCTTATTCTTCTTTGACTGCCATCTTGACTCTCTTCTCTGATCGATAAAAGCACTAAAAGGTGATGTGGGAATTGAAGCATTAGTGGTGTTAAATGCAATCCTTTCAACACTCTCAATCTCTATGTATTTCTCTAGAGCTTAAATCACTGCTACCCGGCCCCATGAGTGCTCTCTCTTATCAAGACACAATTGACGGGGCCAGCGGGTCTGCGAGTAAGCTCCATCTGTAACATGATTTTGCTGATAATGTTGTAATGCTTGTGACATGGAATCTGTGAGGTAAAACAAAGTGTTCTGTCCACAGGGCCATTAAGGCATCAATACATGGTACACATTAGGATGTCTTAGCCAGCTTCCTTTATTCATGGTTTATTCATGAATAACCTATGAAAAACATGCATGTTTTGTGGTTGTAGGAGTAGAGATTTCTCCACTTTGGCACTCCAGGTCACGCTGCTTTGGAGCGGGGTTGAATAATGAATGACCTCTTTATATAGACCCTTTCATCTGTGCTTGTGAGAGCCAGTCGGCGCAGGGGCGCATGGTGGAGACCGAGCTCACCTTAGCTACACATGTACACTACTGTTAGAAAGTGTTTTTTAAAATAAGAAATTAGTTATTTTATTCAGCAAGGATGCATGCATTTCTTAAAAAATGGTAGTGAAGACACTTCCAATGTTACAGATAATTACGATTTAAAAAAAGAATGTTCACTTGAGCTTTGTTTATCAAAGAATCCTGGAAAAAATTGTATGGTTTCCACACAAAAAAAGAAATGAATAAATTTCAGCACAACGTAATTTCAACATCAGTAAAAGTTGATTCTTAAGCCACCAAATCAACATATTAGAAAAGTTTCTGAAGGATAAGTGTTTATTAATATAGAAGCCGGATATTTTAAGTTGTAATAACATTTTACAATATTACCATTTTACTGTATTTCGATCAAATTATCGATCTTCTTTCACAAACATTAAATAAATATTGCTGACTGCAGACTTTTAAATGGTAGTCTAGATTTGTGATTAGTTTGATTCCAACTCGTTTGTAAAGAAATTAAACATTTAATTCAACACGTTAAAAATGGTCGCATTAAACATTCAGTTCAGAATAGGTTAAAGGGATACTTGACCCTAAAATTAAAATTGTGTCATTAATTACTCTCATGTTGTTCCCAACACATAAGACCTTAATTTATCTTCTACAAATAAAGATATTTTTAATGAAATCCAATAATTTTTTTTAAGCCTCCCATAGACCGCAACGCAGCTATAACATTCAAGGCCCAAAAAGGTAGTAAGGACATTGTTAAAATAGTCCACGTGACGTCAATGGGTTATCCATGAATTACGCTACAAGAGCTTTTTTAAAAAGAGGTTTTTAAAAACATGTCAATTTTGACAGCCATAACAATAGAGGAAAATCTCTTTCCGAAGTTTGAATGTTATTTTTTTGTTAGTCTGTACTCATCTAGCCTAATGCGTATCGCACCTCTCCACAAAAAGTTTTCTTCTATTGTACCCTGCGGGATCAAGATGAGCTGTCTTAGCACCATCAAAGACTGAAAACACAGCGCTGCCAGCAATTTCTTTTTTCTCTCCCCTGAACTGAGGTGCTCTGTGCAAAAAAACAAAAATAGACAGGTTATTCTGAAATTAAGGATCACGGGGAAATTTAATAGCCAACACAGATCGATTTAAATTTTGTGACGTTTAAAGAGGGGGTCGATGAAATGTCAGTGCTGTAGAGAATTGGGATTCATTCATCTGTCCCTCTGTTGCAAAAGAGGATTAAGCCAAAGCAATAATGGAGAGGCCAGCTTAGGATGCTGTCTGTGTACGTGTGTTGCGATGGTGCTGTTGTTAACATAAGAGAGAAACAAACAGACAGTCAGTGATCTCTGAGTGCTGTATTAATCTCTGAGATGACCGGCTCAGCTTTTTGCCGGAGCATGAAGGGCAGCCGTGTTTCAGTGACCTCCTCTTCAAGCAGCTGTCTCTCTGTGGGTGGGGAGATGAGCCGTGTGTCTTCTATGGGCCCGTGGCCTTTGGTTAACAGTGACATTTTCACCCTGTGTGACTTCTTTCTATGGCTTGATTAGACTTTCTGCAGCTGTCAGTGGAAGACGGTGGGCATAGATCTTTGTTGTGATCTTTGCTCTGGTGCTGGTTACGTTTTGGAGATTGTTATGTAATTCCAAAGAGATTTTGAGAGCAAGTCATAGCTTAAATACTGATGTTGTGGTGTTTTTGTACGTATTTGTGACACTTTCAAAGTTAAATATCCAGTGAGTGGCACTAAATGTTCGGTTTTATCAAACACACAAACACATGAATCTGGCAACATATTTTTATTTTCATAATTGTATAATAAAATACCAACATTTTGGTTTCTGTATCAAGGCAGAGAAATGAAATGCTTGGCAAGTGTAATGCTCGATCATGATTGAAAATAGCATACCACCTACACTAAACCCTACCTTATAGCCTAACCAAAAGCAAAGTGAGATGAGAACACATTTGCTGAAGCATTCATGTCATTTTAGCTTTTCTACTAGTCTTTGAATTCTTTATGGAGTGCTGTGACTTCACAATGCAATGTATACCAGGTGAGCTACAGAGCACGTTTACTGCATCAGAAAAGCCATACATGCGGAGCTGGTCATGATGCAAATATCAAAATGTGTTAATTAAAAAATCATGTATGGTAACTGTGTTTTGAGGTCTTTATGTTGCATTGTGCAAGACAGGGCTCTAAACTAACTTTTCCACTGGTGCGCCTAACAAAAGTTAGAGGCACCCACATTTTCATGTAGCCAATATTGACGGGTTTTAAATTAAATAACACCGTGTCTACACTGAATGAAACCATTGTCGTGCCGCGCTGCAACAGCTAAAGTCTGTCTATAGTGGACGCGACAAAGCAACCATTGAAAATCATTTGAAACTTGTGTCAATGTGTCAAAACTAGAACGCAGCATTAGTTGTCTTTCGGGAATATGCCACGCCACATCGAGTGTAGACAGCAGAATAGGTTCTATTGTATTGTATTGTATTGTATTGTATTGTATTGTATTGTATTGTATTGTATTGTATTGTCGTATCATGCCATTTTGGTCCGATGTAGACACGGTGTTACAATCTGGTCAACATAAAGTTCTTTATTTGAAGCACACTTCTACAAGAAAGGTAAAAGTGTTAAATAATAATTAATAAAGAATTATAAGAAATACTTCTTGGACGGATACCACCTTAACTCTAACGTTCTTAACAAACAAGTTTTCAACCGTTCTTTTCATCTCTTATGTTCCGCGGCTACATCCACTCTGTTTATCTGACGGTTCTAGGCTACTTGCCTCTCTCTGAACCACAGAAAAAAAAGTTTCAGAGCCGCGGAGAATTTTTATTTTATTTTTTTTCCTCAAACGGCTGGTCACACCGGTGCGACCTCAGATTTTGTTTAGTTGCACTATTGAGAAAGTAGGTCGCACTCTACACCCCTCTGGCAAGTGACTACTCGGGGACATTATCTCCCATGATAACAGTGTTTTACATATGTTTATGTGTAGAGTTTTGGAAACGACAATCATTGGTGCAAACATCAAAAGTCACCCTAGTAATAGTTGTATTATCCTAACTTATATTTGCCTCTCTACATGGAAGTTGCCCAGGAGGAACCATTTAAACGTCGCAAAACACCTGTAAGTCATTTTGTTGCGTGATGTTATGACACAAAGCGTTTAGATTTCATGCGAAGTGTAATCCATCCTGACTTGTTTCTTTTCTTAAGTGCTGTTTTGTTGCCATGGTGTCTTTTTCTCCCACAGTTCCCCACCTTTCCTCTCTTCTCAAGGCTCTTTGATTCTGTATCTTTAATCTCATGTGTTTCCAGAATGATGTATTCTGGCCCAGTTTATGCATGTTTGCTGCATTGTGTGGAGGTTTCAGATATTTCTCAGATTGTCCCGGGACACATGGAAATCCCTAGGTTCTCTCAGAGTGCCCACAGCGCTCCTTACAAAAGGCTGTTTGTGTTTGGTGTGTTGTCATTTCAACCCTCTCTTTGTGTGTGCCTGCAGCCCTGGAAGATTTTAATGAGAGGCCTATTAAGTGTATATGTGTGTGTTTGATAATTTACTGACAGTTTAGACTTCCACTTAGTAATGGCGCGTTATCATATAGCCAATGGATTTCTGTAGAACACCCACTTTGTCTTTGAGACTGACTTGATGTTTTCACTAAAATATCCTGAAGGCGTTGATGGTGACCCTCAAATAAGCTTGATTCGCTTGATTCCGCTTTTTAAAGGAATAGTTCATGCAAAATTGAAAAAAAAACATATTTACCCACAGGGCTCAGGAACTGAGATATTTTTTTCTCTGCAGGTGCCGAACACCTGATAAAAACACAATAATCCACAAGACTCCAGTTCATCATCTTGTGCTATTGTGTCTGATCAGTGCATAGAGTATTCCTCTCTTGATTCAGTCAAGGCAACATTATATATGAAGAATTCAAAGAGAATTTTTTTTTATTTTTTTTTTTATTACAAACATGAAGTGTAAGACGTTAATTGATGAAATGATGTCTTGTGATGTTTTTATCAGCCGTTTGGGCTCCGTTTACGATGGCACCCATTCACTGCAGAAGATCCATTGGCAAGCAAGTGATGTAATGCTACATTTTACCAAAGCTCTTCCAAAGAAGAAACAAACTCATCAACATCTTGGCATTTTCAGCAATTTAGCTTTTTTGTTGTTGTTTTTTGTGAACTATTTCTTTGAGGCAGTGCAGTGTTTGGTTGAGGTGCAATGAAAGCTTTTTAAGCCTGTTTTAAAATGCTTGGAATGCAGCGGATTAGAGTCTGATTTAAGAACATTCTCCACACTAGCTGTAGTCATAATGTAGATTTGACCCGATGCTGAGGTCTTTGTTACCAATCAGTACACGTTTATAAGATTTTGGTGCTGATTGTTTTAGATTGAACCTTTTGTGGTGTTTGTCAATTTCAGCTCAGTGATAACCAGAGCCGTGTTACAACCTTTTGTTCTGTTTCACTTTAAATGCAGTGCCGTTTACTTATCTTTTCTGGTTTTCAGCAAGTCTTTACAGGCATGCTGGGACCGCGAAGTGGTCACTCATTTCCCACACAAGAGTTTTCAAATATCCTGCTTTCCTTATCAGCATTTTTGGGTGTGAACTATGTTTGTCTGGCTGATCCCCTCAAGCAGCACTCATCACTGCTTCACATCATTGTCTTGTATGACACCTTTGGATCGTCTTTGGATTATCCAAAGTATGCATGTTAAACTAGTAGTCAGCTGCCATTGGTTTTGTATAGTGGGGATTTTATAACTTCAAAATTCAAGATGTACATATTTCTAAATAAATATGCAGAGCAGAGAATCTGTGCTTAGACTGTGAATCAGTTTGATAAATAATTCAGCAGTTTATTTTTGCTCATTTAAAATAGTTTAGTTGTATCCTTGAAGAAATGCATTTGATTATTTAAATACTTGCAATTATTAATTGATTTAATATTAGCTTTATTTACGTCCTTGCTTACTTCTGTACTGGCCAATCACAATTCAGCAGTTTATTTCTGCTACAAGCAGAATTATTCAGTTCTGTTTTGGAAGATATGTGTTGCTAACATATGCATTTTTAATTTTAATTTTAATTTATTATTGGCAAATAAAAAAATGCTGTTCAAATCAAAATGAATAAATTGTATGACTTGTAATTAAATTGAAATGCCATCTTTTTCTAGCTCTTAATAAATTGTACAAAATGGATATTTATAGCATTTTCAGTTATTTAAATGTTGATCCACACATATTGTATTATGACATATATTATCTGTAATTTCTGATTCATTTCTGTGATATAATATCACAGAAATGTACATGAAATTACAAAGATTTTCTTTGTAAACTTTATAAACAAGTGTATAATAATACAAGATATACAGATTATTTGAAAACCAGCCTATTACTAGTTTTCTGCTGTTGTGTTTGAACGACGTGTGCCCAGTTCAACCAGAGGATAACAGTCTAGCCACCTTTTTTAGAAATGATTCTCTTTCCACTGTGGACACACGTGCTTGAATCATTCGTGGAAATATCCAGATTGCAGCCCAGTTCCTGATCTGTGTTCGGCCTGGTTGGAGCACTCAAACTTCTCAGTATCATAGTGTGCTGGCGTCTTTTTTTTTTTATTTATTTTTTTTTAATAGCATTCCACTGATGGAGTCCTTCCTGGTTTTCTCATTTTGTCACTCTGGAATGCACACACGCTGAAACACAATTCTGACAGCCACGCCAGACGAGGATCTCTGTAATTGTGCTCCCTTTCTTTCAAATGCACCAGAACGTTATACAGCGACTGTAATTATAAAAGCTGCCGAGCTCCTCGCTGCTGAAGTCACTGACTGGCTCGGTCTGATGTGGCATAATGTTTTCTGTCATGATTGCAGGCAAATGTGAAACTCTGCATGTGACTTCACATATTGTTGTCATCATCATCATCATGCATACCATTGTTGTCATGTCATACACATGAGGGACTTTGAAGTTTTTGGAGATCATGGTTTAACATTCCTCCTGATTCCTTGATGTGAATGCTTTGCCATTGACGCCTCCAGGAGACAACCTTTTAATTTCTGAGACTGCAGCACCGGAAGTCTTTTGATTTTGTGAAGGGCTCGTGATTGAAAGACTGTCGGCGTTCGCTTGAATTGAAGTGCTCATCCATTTTATCTTCATGTGTTTTTCATCTGTAACCATGTGCAAAGAATCTAACTGCAGCATCCCACCCAAGTGCATTTGTCTCCTCTCAGTCTTTAATTAGATAGTCTCTCAGTGCTTTTAAATTGGAGCTTATGAAAGAAAGTATTTTGGGCTTTAGTACACGCTGCACGCAGACACACTCTTAAATATAGATGTGTGTGTGTGTATTGAGGATGCTGTTAAAAATATTGTCATAAATATTTCTTTATCTATTAGCTTCTATTAACTAATATAAATCAACATTTAGCGTGACCTTTGCATTCAAAGCAGCTTTTGCCATCGATGCACTTGTGCAAAGTTGTTTGGGTAGCTATGCAGGTAGGTTTCTTGAAGAATCTTGGAGACTTTGCCTAAGTTCTTCTGGATTTTGTGTCTGTCTGTTCTGCTTCATGTCATTCCAGACAGATTGGATGATGATGAGATCAGGAACCAGTTGCACCAGCTAGACGTGGTTGTTGCTTGGTGTAACTGCTACACTGGCCTTTGCAACGTTCAGCTTTTATATTTTTTTTTAAAATAATTACACCTCTTGCATGAATTAAAACTACAATCAGATGCAACTATGCCCTGCATAGTTATAGATACAGCTGAGACGGCGCAAACTTGAGTCGAATTTGAAAGTTATTACTTTTCTTTATTTCCGATTAAAAGTAACGACGCACAAAACTTACTGCGATTTATTGAATGACAGTTATCCTTCCCGAAATCATTTCAGTTCGGTAATTAACTAACAGACATGGATCTTAAAAACAAATAATGCCCAAGCAAATCATGCATTTTCACTTTACATCGATCGCTGACTAGACATAAGGTTTAGTGTCAGGCGTAGCACTATGCTCAGATGGTGACACGAGTATAAATTCTATGCACAACTTAAAGTGCATTTATGTCTAGCCTAGTCTTACACCCGGGTGTACGTCCAGCTGATGCATCCAGCCCTGATGTGGTCAGACCTCCTTATGCAAACAAAAATCTGACTTTGTGTGTGATTTAAGATGGTATGCACAATAAATAAAAGTTGTCATCATACTGTCTAAATGCACCCTTGAAGAGACTTCTTTTAAAAACAACCTCACCAATCTAGAACTCTAAAGGGGGTCGCACACCGGACGAGAAGCGCAGCGAAGCGCCGCGTCGCGCCGCGCCATGTCTTTAAAATTCGAACGCATTGTTTTCGATGGGTGTACGCACACCGGCGGCGCAATTGGGCGTCTGTCCGCGGCGCCCGGCTACGACTCAGGACACTGTTCAAATTCCTGCCGCACCACAGAGCGCCGCCTGCATTGTTATATATTAAATAACATCATATTTGTTTCAAATCATTGTTAATTATACCAAGGTACCACTGCTGCAGTGTAGTTTACAGCTTGAATAAAATGTAAACCTATAGAAAAAATATGTAGCATGTTTTTATAGAACAAACAAATCATATTATAGAATGTGCGCTTTTGGTGTGCGATACTTCGAGCTGTCCTAGACGCGGCGCTTCTCGTCCGGTGTGCGACCCCTTTTAAACAGTAGTGTGTATATTTTAAAATGGAAAAATTGTCGACTCGTTATTATGCATTGCTCACTTCAGCACATTCCCAGATTCATCAGCAGCTTTACCAAAATAATATCTGAACTGGTTTGTGTAAATATATATGTATGTATGTGTGTTTATATAACTGCACATTACATTGATTCTTTAAAATGTTTTTATATTGTTGTCTCCCTTACTGCAAAATCTGAATCCATTTTAGGAGACGCAACATGACCACACTCTTTGTTTTGTTGTATCGGACTCATTTTGTATCAACATGAAACATAGTTTCCTATTAGTGCATTTGTTTTTTTGTGGGTTATGTAAATTGAATGCAGAGTCGCAGTTCAGTTGATAGAAATAGGCCTACTTCTGAGTCAGTTCTTTCCTTACAGGCTGTCTTCAACAGAGTGAGATCAGACTGGCTCGTTCTCTCTTTTCATCATTCAAGTAAACTCCATTGTATTCCAACATCCTCCGCATTGGCAAAGCTGAGTTGAATTTGTGTGCGAGCGCATGTACCCACCCTCTCTCTTGTTTTCCTATCTGGGATATGGACTCTGAAAAGGGATTTTTTAGGATGATACGCTGGGCAAATTTCCTAGACGTTAGAAAATCTCCCATAGGTTCAGACCTCTGTTTGTTTAGGAGGCCTTATTGGAGCTCTGCTGCACCTACCACAGCGAGGAACTGGCGTCTCCCACGCTCAAGCATGGATTCGGCCCCCAAACCGCTCATTCATTAGTCCCTCCCTGTCGCAGCGCAAAACTTGATGGGGCGACCTGAAGGCAGTCTGTTTTGAAGCAAGAGTCCATCTGTCCCATCAGAGACTTGTGGTCAGACGGATCCTTGAGACCCGCTTTGCCTTGTGTATTCGAATCTGTCCTCACCATGCTAATGCATCCCAGAAGGGGATTTGTGCATGAGATTGGAACCGGCCCTTTATATCAGATCTGGATGAACGATGTAGAAACAAATGACCTAACTAGTCTGATCTAAATATTGTACATCCAGTCTGAATTGAAATCACTGCTCTTGTCATAGCTTTTGGCATTTCATCGCTTCCTTGTTTAGACGACTGTTTTGTTTCAAATCTTTGTAAGCCGCCTACGTAGGCAGCATTTTAAGGCATTATAAAAACACTCCAGGCTCAAAGGAAGGTGTAGGCAACTGATTTATATTGCCTTATAAGGTTTCTTGGAAGGAAAAAAATGGGGTTGGTAAGACTTTTTGTGTATGTTTTAAAAGACATCTTTTACTCGCCAAGGCCAAATTTTTATTTGTTTTAAAATACAGTAAAAACTGTAAAATAATGAAATATTATTCATTTTTAATAAACATTTTCTGTTTTAATAAACATTAAAATGCAATTTATTTATTTGATGACAAAGCTGAATTTTCAGCATCATAGTCTTGAGTGTCACATGATCCTTCAGAAATCATTCTGATATTGTTTTAAACATTTATCAATTTTGAAAACAGCTGTGTTTTTCCCCTTAGTAGTAGGAAAGTGTTATTATTTTATTCAATTATGTCTTTCTGTTACTTTTTTGAAACATTAAATATGTTCTTGTCGATTAGAAGTAGGCCTATTAATTTCTTTCAAAAGAAACATGACTAATAAGTTCAATCTTTTCCGGAGAAAGCAATCTCAGAATTCCCTGCACTGACCTCAGTGTGTAAATAAGTGAAAGATTGTGGATGAGGTGAGAGAAATGTGACTTACTGTAACATTACATGATCTTTTCCTGATCTACCTTATGAAATAAAAAGTTAAATCTTACTGAAATAGTTTTTAACTCTACTTTAGCAAGTTTTTTTATTACACTGTTAGCTTAGCAACATGCTAACATCAAACTCCTTCCCCGAGGAACTTCATTTGTGTACTACATGGATTTCCAGGTCTTTTATGAGGTTCTGTGACTGTTAGGGTGCTGCCTGTATAGGCATTGAGATTTTGGAATGAAACGCATGTATCTTTGCCCAGTGTGCGTAGCCTTTGTGAGAAGTTGCAGGGAATGAGGAAACAAGTTGGCTGGACAGCGGAAACAACTGGGACTTTCCCATAAGAAAAGCATTTCTCCTCTTATTAGCAACACACATTAAAGCCATGTTTCATTAATCTTCCTGTTGCTGCTGCTTGGTGAATGGTGTGCTGAGAGCCCAGGGAACAGCATTAAATTGGGATAGTTGATGGCGTGATTAGCAGTGTTTTGAAGTGGAGAAGGAAGGAAATCACTGTTCAGAGACCTCTTATGTTATCATGTGGAAAAAGGGGGTCTCGCAGGGAGCGTTGGGGTTGAGCGCACATGGGGTGCTCTGTAATTTGGCCCATGAGAAATGAAGGGCTTGGCTGGTTTTTATTCAGACAACCTCAGCTTTGATGTGAGTCACATAGTTATATAGTTAAAGGAGTAGCTCATGATCTCCTCACCTTCATGTCGTTCCAAACCCATATGATGTTGTGGAACTGGAATTACTGAAGCATTACTATGTGACTTTTCCATACAGCAAGTGGTTATTGATTGTGTAAAAAAATGCTGAAGTATAAATGTTTTGTGTCCGATATTTCCAGTTACTAACTTATATTGTGAGGTATGCACCACCAATTTATTTGCTGCATTATTTTCAGTTTACTAATTAATTAATTTGTTTATTATTTTATTTGTTCATTTATTTATTTTTTTATTAAATAATTTTTATTTAATTTTTACTGGATTTTTTTTATTTGTAATATTTTTATTTTATTATAAAAAAAATGTATTCCTACATTATTATATATATTGTATTGGATTTATTTACTTAATCATATAATGTATTTATTGTTTTACTATTTATTTATTTTCCGTTTTCTTTTTTTTCTTTAGATTTTTTTCATTGCTCTAAAGGTTTTTTAAATAAATAAATAAATAAATACATTTCACTGTTGTTGTTTTTTTTTTATGAAGTGTTTTTTTATTCTCAAAATGCTATTATTGTCAGAGCGACATCTGATTTTAGGGACAGATGATATTGTTCAGTGTGAGTTCTCTGTGCCAGAACGTATTGAACTAGTCAAAAGCATTTGAAACCTATCTACCAATGTTTTTTTCTTTTTTCTCCTCCTGGGTTGTTTCCCTTTTTTTCACCCTATATATTCCTTTCAATCTGGTCACATTTTAACCAGACATATGGAATGATATTAACCTCAGAGGGATGGAAAAGACAACCAAAGTAAAATGAAAACATTGGTTTGTTCCGCTGGAGCAAAAGGAAGAATAAGGAGAGTGTTAAGGTTGTGACGTAGTAGATGAGAAGCGGCTCTTTTTCCATTGCTGTTTTGACCATTAGAAAACAGTGGCTTGTGAACTGCAGCTCGGTGAGGTTGACTGATTAGAAGCTTGAGGAACAGAGACACTGTGACTCAGCATTAGAATATGACCTGGGCTGCTGCGCTAGCCTTTGTGCCGTTGCAGCTTTTCAGTCACGTGGCACAACCAGGGATTTTTACAGCAGAAAAGGGTTTATTTTTGTGCATTGTCACAAAAGAATAGGACTTTTGTGAATGTGAAGCTTTGCTGTCATAATCTCACTTTGTTTATGCAGTGTCATCAATAAAATCTTTATACAATCATCAAGATCCTGTGACTTCACAGCGTGGAGGAAATATATTGTCAAACTTCCTTTTAATTTAACAATAATGCAAAAAGAGCAAGCACACAATCAAGTAATCAGGACATTCTCAAGTGTAAAAATGTACATTCTACTTCACGTTTTCTTGTAAAACAAACTCCAAGAAGCTTTACTGTATTTACAAAAAAAAAAGTATACAACTTTTAAATATTATTCGCTACAAAAAATGGTAAAATTATCACTCAATTTATAGTAAGTTTATATATAATATATTTAAAGAGTTTTTTTTATACATTGGAAATTTATTTATTTATTTAATTTATTCATTGGCGTACAAACTGGCAGTCCATTTGAAAACAGCTGATGCAGATGGAGATTAATCAAAGAACTGGCTTTACTGACGAGATGCGCATGAATTCATCGAACGATATATCGCATAGCCCTAAAAATCACAAGCATATAATATATTAATTATATAAAAGCATTTTTCTTTTACATTGAAAAAAGTTGTCAGGACCGTTTTCAAACACACATTTATAGTAAATTTAATAAACAATTACAGTTATTTGGCGCGTTACAGTGAATTAAATGTGAAGTATAAATCTGAAGAAGTATTTTCTCGTAAAATGAACTCCAATAATCTATAATTAACAACTTTTAAACATTATACACTTCAAAATGTGCACCTTTTTTTTTTTTTTTTTACTCCATTCATAGTAAATTTCACAAACATGTAATGTAATATTTCATGTATTTAAAGTTTTTGGTGTTAGCCTGCGTAGGACAATTTTCACTTCAATTTATATTTATAGCTAGTGTGCCCTTTCCTGATTTTTACTCACAAAATGTTTAATACATTTCAAAATTACAAAAATTTGGAGAGTAACAGTGAATTAAGAGTGAAGCATAAATCTGAAGTAGTATTTTCTTGCACAACAAACTTAGATTTTTCGTAAAAAAATTTTAATTGTACGTAACATGAACAAAACAAAATGCACAAAGCATTTATTTTAGGGTGCATGTGTGAATTTTGCGGGGGTTGCTTGTGCTATATTTGACTTGGGTGCTTTAAAGGAGATTCCGTCACACTTTTCTTCTCAGTCCCAGAATCCTCTGGTGCAACCGCCTTCCCCTCACGCAGACTGTTTGTGCTGGTATGGGGTAGATTCTGGCAGGCTCCTGGCCTCTCTGTGGTCTAGACTGGAGCTAGTGTGCAGCTTTCTGAAGGAGCCCCATGAGTCACTCTTCCCAAAACCACCATCTCTGTGTGAGAGCATCAGCTTCACCACTGGCCTGAAGACACCACCGCTCGGACTGTCACAACACAGGCTTTCACACACACTTTCGGTCTCTTAACACGCATTCCCGCTGGTCTATAGCTCAGCGAGTCGCTGCACCACGATGCTGAGAAGTGGCTCTGTTTTCTGTCACCAGTCGTTGGCCGTTCTTTGAAAAGCCAGCCTGCTGACAACCAGCGACTCGCTCGTCTGGTTGGTCGTAGTTTTGCAGTCTTGCTGTTAAAAGGTTAAGCTTGAAAGGTCTTTGTCATGCTAACCAGCCAAATTGGAATACCTTGGTAAATGCTTGAGGTAAAAGCTGACATGTTGGAGAATGAAATAGAGCTTAAAATGTGTGGAGAGTTTTTAGAGCTTGTGTAGAGCTTGGTCAGGCTGTTTGTCTTTTTCAGGGAGGAGGAGACTTATTTGAGGTCCCTGGTGTGTTCCTGCTGAGAGCTCAGGCCGCTGGAGATGCAGTGACCACATTTATGTGAAACCTGAAACCACTTCTGCTACAAACAAAAATGGTGTAACTCATAACATCAGCGCCTGTCAGTGTCTTTATGTGCAGATTTTACACTCAACACTATTGTCATACGACCTTAAGCTCCATCCTGCACGCCTGGCGTTTTCTTTAAACGACCTTGAGCTCTTCAATCACCCAGGTCTATTTTCATTCAACATCTCGTGTGTGTGTGTGTGTGTGCCTGACATGTGCAGATGCAGTCATGTTAAGCTCTCTGTCCAGAGCACCTGTTTCTCTGTACGGCTTCACATGCTGCTCCTTTACATTGCCAGTGGTCATTTATCTCTGTTTAATCAATGTTATATTTTTAAAATGAAGTTCTCCAAAAAAGTCAGAAGGTGCTCAGAGGATTTTGTTTGTCATGTGCGTGGAAAGAATGCAGGTCAGTCCCAGCTTATCCATGCAATATAATAATTGGGAAAAGACGCATAACCGTAAAGTCATAATAATAATAAAATAATAATTATAGCATACAAAATAATAGCAGTAACACATCTGTCTCTCTATCTTTATCTAATTTAGGACCCATACCCTACATGAAAAGTAATGATGATGATGATGATACCAAAACATTAATTATTCATTATAGATAATATTTTATGTTCTCACTTGAAGAAGCTAAATAACATTTATAAGAACCCAAACTCTATAAATGTATAAATAAATAAATGTAACACCTGAATAATTTAAATAGCATATTTGAGTTCCTTAACAAATAATGCTGCTACTACTACTACTACTACTAAATAATAATAATAATAATAATTTTACAAATAATAATACTATTACAAATAATACAAATAATAATAATAATAATAATAATAATAATAATACAAATAATAATAATAATAATACAAATAATAATGAGAAAAATAAGCAATATAATATGACCTGTATAATTTAAATATACTAATA
>JAUMHP010000078.1:8094162-8112170 GCA_032361065.1 Enteromius trimaculatus | reverse complement strand
ATATAAGTTCATTTCCTAGTATAAATAATCTTAAATATTATTTTTAGTAAATACTGTGAAATATTACCGTTTACAGCAATAGTTTTCTATTTGAGTGTATTTTTTGTCATGTCAAAACTGAATGTTCAGCAAAAAGGCAGATAATTCTTTATTCATATTATTATTGTTATTATTAACAGTTGCCGCAGCTTCATAATTCTGTGGAATCTGAGATTCTTTTTTCTGGATTCTTTTAAAGAATGGAAAGTTCAAAACACCATTTATTTAAAATAGTATTTTGTACAAACGTAAAAGGATTTACTGTGTTCTTGTTGAAAAAAAACATTTCTAAAAAAAATCTTATTGACCACAGACTTTTAAAGCTTATTATAAAATGTAAAAATGCAATGCATGTATTTTTCAGATTTTTAATGTCTTTTAATATTAGTATGTATGCTTTTGTATTTTTGTACATGGTGGCAATAAAGTGAGAAAATGTATTACTTGAATTTGTTCTCAGCATTGTTATTGTGGTACATTTGATCATTTGCTAGTGTTTTGATATTCTACATGCAGGCTTGGGAGAGGTTGTGGAAAGAAGTACAGTAGGTTCAAGCATGAGATTATCCAATAAAATCTGTGCATAGGGCATATATTTAATTAATCTGTATGATCGTGGTTTAGTTGTAGTCAGTATCAGATTGTAAATGCATTTATACGCTTTTATTTAAAAATTTTATTTAGTTTTCGATGCATTAGAGAGCAGCATATATTTGTAGAGCATGTATATGTAAATATCCTATAGAAGTTTAGGACATCAACACTTGAGGAACTGTTCGAAGGAAATAGAGAGCCACTGCAGCGATTCACAAGTCAAACCAAAAGACAAAGTCATTTGTTTCCATTTAACTCAGTATTGTTTGGAGTTTTAAAATGGGCTCCTGTTGTATTTATGTGTATCACTAATATACACCTCCTACCCACACATAGTTACTCTAGATGGGGTCCATTGTGGCCTGCTGGTGTTTGCTTTAGAGGTCCAGAGAGCATGAGAAAGTATGTTACAGTGTGGCTTTGGATACATGGAGGCCATTTTGAGTGGCTGGGGATTGAGTCAAAAGTGACACCTTTCATAGAAAGTGTGGGAGCTTGGACACAAACTCTCAGATACATTTAAAACTTTATAGATGTGATTATTTTGTACAGGGTTCTTGATGTGGATGTAAAACGGACAAAAATTCCATTCTGTTCCCAGAACTAAAAGAAGGTGTGGTTGTTATTGTTCCTCAGACTAAACACATTTCATACTTTAGTCTGGTCTTGACCAGTATTTCCTCCATCTTCTGACATCAAGACAAAACAGTCAGTCCAAAAAGTATCATGATCTAACAACTTTCTTTTTGCGAAATGTTCAGCCTGAAAATAGTGTCTAAACAGTATATTTCTACAAAATAAATGCCACTTGGTTTGATGTTTTATGTAATGCATTGACAAGTGTGGCCTAAATGTGCATCCTCTGACTGTTGTTGGTTTTCGTCGCTCTACAGGATTGACCTCCCTCCAACTCACAAGCCTCCTCCTCCATATACAGAGAGACCTCCTGCCATCCCACTGGCCTCTCAGGCCCCTCAGGTGGCCTCATTCTCTCAGGTAAACCTCACACTGCTCTGTTTACTCTGTGGGATCCCGGCTCTACAGTCTGATTTATTTTCCTTTTGTGTAACTTTATAATGGAGCAGCATTTGAAAGATGACCACTGGTATGTTCCTTATGACTTAAGGAGTGATTATAGCTTACTTTTTCCAGATTATTTTTTTCTCTTTTTGTCTTCTCTTGCTTCTTGACCCATCCAATACATTACTCTGCTGAAACATACACCAGCCTCAGGTGGTTTGTTGGTTTAAACTGGTCTGGATGGTCTCCCACCTACGCAAAATGTTGGTCAAGTTGGTCCAAACCAAGCTGGTGTTGTAAAAAAGTGTCCAAAACCTTCTTAAAATAAGGCAAACCGGTCTGCTGGCCTTCCAAGATCAATGGTTTTAATTGTTTTAAGGGGACTAGAAGACTATTTCAGCCTAGTTTAAGTGTTTTCAGTGTTTCAGCAGAGAAATTTTAGAGCTGTTAATTTAATTTAATGTTTATTTGCTGTACATAAATTCAATAATATGGAATTTCCAGTTTATTATAATTATTATTATTATATTTAAATTATTTTAAATTGTATTATTACTAGTAGTATTGACATTATTTTGTTTTTATTTTATTTTTAATTTTATTTATTTATTTTTATTTTGCTTTATTGAATTCCATTGAAGGATGATTGTCAGCTTTTAAAGGCAATATTCATATCATGTAATTTATTTTTGTAAGATGTTGAATTTTTCATAATTTCAGTCGACAGCACTGATTTAATAAAAAAAGAAAATCACATTAAACAGCAAATTTCATTGTCTCACAGCATTAGCACCAGGGAAGCTGCTAATAATATTTTGCTTTTTCCAATGAGTGTGTACATGCATACTAATGTATTGTAAATCTGTTGTGTCACTATAAAGGCTCGTCAGATGGAGAGGCGATACGAATTGGCTCAACGGGCACCAGATAGAGTGGCTCGCAGAGACCTCCAGAGCCCCACTCACCATTCACTGTCCTATCAGGAGTGGATATGTCATCAGAATGGGGCGGACCAAGTTTACATCAACCATAGAGAACACTACGTGTGACAGAGTCCTTGTGTCAACCGCAGCGCACTGCCAGCCCCAAAGTGAAAACTGTTTACGAGAATACTGGGAGCAAAGCAAAATCACCGCTATACAGTAATTAGAAGGACACTGAACTATTACTGGTGTATATAATTACTGGTCTATATAATGCACAATGAAAACCCTGGCAGCATACAGTATATGTGTAATTGTTCTGTAAATGAATGACCTAGGCTGCTGAGTCTTTTTGTTCACTCATATTTCAAATGTAGTGGTCAAACTGAGGGCGACTACAGCTAAAATGTTCAAAACTGTACAAAATGCTGTTTTTTCTTTAGGGATCTTGTTTTAATTGTTAGAATCATATGTTGCATCAAACAAGGTTATTTTTTTCATTGTAGATCAGTTTTTAGGTTTGACAAATTGAGATGATTTGTATGCTTATGACATATTTCTGACTGTGATTTCGAGAGTTTAAAAATGTGCTTTATAGCATGAAAAATATTCTTCAGTCCAATAAAAATCTTTTTTTTTTTTTTTATGAACTGTTTACTGAAAGGTTGTTTGGGGAATCCAAAATGTTTCTTCTATGGCATCACTGTGAAAACGTTTTTTTGGAAAATGTAGATGTGAATTTGAATCATAAGGCACACGCTTATGTACTTTGTGACTGCCTACAGTATGTGTATAGATACTGTATTATTTACAATGGAAATATCTAAGCTCATGTGTACGTCACAAACTGTGAATAGATGTTTAAGCTCAATTAGATTTTTGTTCACTTCTTTTCCATTCCATGTAGTAAAGCGTGAACTTTGAATCTCATAACCAAAGCAATCTTTGCATTACATCATACCGATAATCAAATAAAGTGATGTAACCAGTACATACAAAATTGTTTTAGTGTGTAACACATTATCAAATGACATCATTGTCCATCTATGTAGGTTTGCAGCAAACGCGTCTAAAATAACTAACCAGAATTTATAAGCCTAGACTAGGCAGCACTGCTACTTCTCAAATCCACAAACAATCTTATTAGGCAGAGGTTTGAGAGTCAAATATAGGTTGTAAAACCTGATGAATGCTTAAAACGCTGCTCTATAGTCATCAAGACTGCTGGACAACTTTCCCCAGTCGATGATGGAAAATCTCAGACCGCAAAATGCTCTCTGGGAAGGCGCGAGAGACAGCGAATGGGGGCGGCGGGAGTGCTAGTAAGAGCCTTTCGGCACAGACTTCTGTCTGCGTGTCAACTTATGACTTGTGTTGTAGGTAAACAAACCAGTTATCTGCTGGGCAACTGGATGGGCAAGGCCATTAAACAGCAGGCTTTTAATGAGGTGGTGGCCACCAGGGAGCAATCTATAGTATTCTGGCCCCATCGTTCAGGGAAATGTCAGCCAGTGGACCCCCAAAACACTCAATGAGAGCATTGTTTATTGCGTCGGTGAGTCACCT
This sequence comes from Enteromius trimaculatus, assembly GCA_032361065.1. Lineage (NCBI taxonomy): Eukaryota > Metazoa > Chordata > Actinopteri > Cypriniformes > Cyprinidae > Enteromius > Enteromius trimaculatus. The sequence goes on along the minus strand of JAUMHP010000078.1, from coordinate 8,108,028 downwards.
TTCTGGAATGCATCCACAATCGGTATATAAAAATATGTCAGTCCCACAGTAAAGTGTTAGGCTGGACTCATCCAGGATTAATCCGTTTAGACTAATAAAGGTGTACGTCTCAGTCCAAATCTATTACAGAGTATGCAATAATATAACAGCCTTCTCATCACTTAATGCAAACCAGAGACAGCCGTGCTTTGATATACACACGCTTCTACCGTTTCTTGACAGAGCTTGTACATCCTTTCAAGTTTTGTCTCCTGATCTCTTGTTTGTGTGTCTGACCTGCGGTGGATCTGATATTTTACCACATTAAGAAGCCATCTGAGGGATTTGAGGTGCAGAGGTCTATAATTTTCACGTGAGAGATTTCTTATTTGTTCTGGACGAGCAAATGTTCTCTCGTTCCAGCAAAGGTCTCGGTTTTGTTAGACTCTAGACGCAATGTGGAATGTTGCATAAATATTTTTCGAATAGTATCTTCGGAGAACGAAACCTTTGGGAGCTTTAGAATATGTAGACACTGAGCTCCTCTCTACTTCCCAGCAAGCATGAAACATCTTTGGTTAAGGGCAATGTCTTAAACACAGTTTTGGATCATATATTGATTGTCATCATGCCAGTCCATTGTTTATCACAGTAACATCCAATTTGTGAACAAATCTTTCTTTTCAGCTGGATCATTATGAATAAATTGCAGGTAATTTGGGATTTGTTTCTTTATTAATTGTAGAGTTCACATTTTCTCACACTAAGCAAACTGGCCGCTTCAAAAGACTTGGTATTAAGCAAAATAAACCACATTTATGATCGTTTTAAGACATTGGTTCTCAGCCTCTTTGATTCAAAGACTCTTTGACGCAATTAATTGTAATGTTTGAGTGAACCAACCCTTTTAAACTATACAGAGCACTTTAAGTCTATATAGAGAGTCTGCCTTACATTATCCAACTAATCCAGAATATCTTTGCGAATTCCAAAAACCAGCAGGGAATGCTGGAAAATCTCTTCTAGTTGCTTGTGAAAAGTCATTTGTCACTTCACATTAACGCGGGCCATCACTGGCGCAATGCTGAAGTATAAAGTAGGGCCATAAAGTTTCTCTTAACACAGCAAAGCACATCCAGAAATTCTGTCCTGCAACTGTTATCAGGAGACTGGTTAACTTTATTAGAACTGGAACAATCTCCCAAACCCTGACTGTCTGTCTGCATATCTCCTTCTCTTGTATTCTGAACCCACCTTCAACGCTGACACGTAATGGAGATGCAGTCAACGGCAGCCATATTGGACACCTGCCACGCTGTACGGCCATTAAACTATTAAGTCAGCTGGCCCCAGAGTGACCGTTCAGTGCAGATTTACAACCCCACAGAAGACAAGGGAGAAGAGGAGAGGGGGACAGTGGGGGATGGTTAGCATAGTCCAACATTACAGATTTATGACGAAGGAGCAGGAGGTGCTGTGGGCCTCCTCCTCTTCTTCTCTTCTCTCCTTCAGAGCTGAAAGTCACCCTGTTGTCTTTAAAAGACAGAGCTGACGTAAGGAACAGGAATAGCTGAAGTAACTCTGAGCTCAGGTTAGGACTGGGATACAGTGTTTTAGGCAAATTGGCAGACAAAGGAATATTAAACTTGTCTCATAACAGGTGTTAAAACGCTGTGTTAGTCTTTATATACTCAAGAAAAAGCAATGATCTGGATTTTCTTCCAATTTTGAGTTTCTGACTTTTCAATTTATATCTAGCAGGTCTGAATTGTGAGAAACAATATCAGAATTGTGAGAGATATAATTAAAAAAAACATTAAAATAAAATAAAAAAGTCTTAGCCTACCTTTTAAAAATTGCTATTACCTTTTTTCATTGGGGAAAACAGATCTTCGGTAGTAAAGTTGTTTGTAAAGAAATTTAGGAGGTAAACCATTGTGTTTATGATTATGATAATAGGGCCTACGTTAAAATAATATGATATCAGTTGACAAGGCACAACTGCATGCTGTTCTGGTAAAATAACCAGAAATTAATGATACTGGCACATTAGTTACAAATGGATAGTGGAAGTGCACACTCTTACATAAAAAAAGAAAAAAGAAACATGCTATAACAGTATTGGCCAGTAGATGGCGACGTGGGCTAAACCATTCACATGTCTTAGGCAAACTACAGTGTCGTTTAAAAACAATTCAGAGATGCGATGCACGGCGATTCATTCTGATGTGGTTTTGTCAGGATATAATTTCACTAGCATGATCTTGCACAACACCTCAAATGATGCATGAAGCACACCTGAGAGCAACTGCAAACCCTGCAAAGCTAATGGATGGCTTTCTCCAGGTACATTATACTTCGTTAATTCAGTATGATAAAGACTTCATCAATCACATCTACATTAGGCCCTTTTCAGTGGACAGTGAAATAACATTCCTCTTTTTTGCTGACTTATATTTTTTGCTGTCTAATAAGACATCGGATGAAGATAGATGAAAAGATATGCTGAGCCATTCATTCACCCATTGATTTGTGTCAGTAAATGGGACACCGAGGTTCATCATAACTTCCTAAAGAGATTATAAAGAGGAGCCAGACAGTTGCAGCAGAACTTAAAATCCTCCACATTTATCTCACGTCTAGATGAAAAACAGCTGTTTATAAAGACTGTCACCAGTAAGTGCCTGTTGTCTTTTGGCAATAAAAATGCAATAATGGAGAGACGCAGTAATTCAGGCCCGAGCCCCATGGTGCGAGGACCCTCTTGGAATTGCTCTGTTTTTTGTTATTATTATTTTTAAGTTATTATTGTTATTATTAAGTTTTGAGGGCCTAAACATGCTTTAAAAGACTTCGCACATGCATTAGAAATGGTGAAAATGTACATCTGATATGAGTTTCAGAAGTGGGTTTCACGTATATGTATTAAAATCGGTGCACACATTTAACACACCAATATCTACAAAAAAAGTATGTTGGAGCAAAATCCATAACCCAACAGGAAGTCACCAAATTTTGTGTAATTTTAAGGCGTCAAACTTTAACAAACTCCTCCCAGAGATTTATTCAGATCAGCAACAAATTTTGTCAGTATAAACTAAAGTCCTTTGCAATGCTAAATTGTGAAGATCTAGAGTTTTCGTTGAAGGACGTCTCCGTGGCGGCCTGACGAAATTTGATGTTTCGCCATGAAACAGGTAGTTGTTATAACTCAGTCATACAATGTCCAATCTACCCCAAACGTCACATGTTTGAAAAGACTCCTGACCCCAACAGATCAACATTCTCATATTCACTTATAGTCATAGCACCACCTGCTGACCACAGGAAGTGACATGTTTACTCTGTAATGAACTTCTCCTAGAGATTTGACGGCATCAACATTTTATTTGGTCAGTCTAATCTAAAGGCCTTTGGGATGGTAAATTGTGTAAATTGTAAATCTTGAGTTTTTGTTAAGGGCGTCTTCTTGGCGGGATCACAAATTTCGATGTCTCGCCATGGAAATAGAAGTTGTGAAGTTGGCTGTGAGTGTGTTATTATTAAATTAAAAAGTGGTTCCTAGCTGCTGGATTGCGAGTCAAACAAGGAAATGACTCTTATGAAACGGTTCTTTTATCGAGTCAATGTAAATGATTCTCCAAACAGACTCATACTCACTCAGTCTTTGCTCTTGACCACTTGTGTACTGTACTGTATTTGGCTCTAGTGTTTAGGTAGGTGTGAAAAGTGCAAGTATAAGTAGAACTTTAATCGGCCTGATAGGGCACACTAAATCAAGTTATTAGAAAGCTTCAGTGCACTTTTTAAAAATATATTTATACATACCTGTTCATCTGTCTCTATATAACAGATGATACTCTGTATTTTATTGTGGTGTTTCTAATTAGGCTTTATTAGGTGTCACCATCATTTATAAATCATCTCCCATGGCCTCTTGGGATTGTAAAATATCTATTGGATGCACACTTAAGAATCTCACCAGAAGTAGTGGGTCATATGGAACCTTTTTGTTTTAACATTGTATTTCAACATACTAGCCTACTCTTTTCATATACTGTCTTTGACCCACTTTAGAGTAGCTGAAATATGCAATTTTAGACACACCCATAGTGTGCATTAAGCACAATGACCTTTTGCATTTTTCAGACCTGGGACAGCCTTGAAACTCACTTCCTGTGACTTACATGTGTAGTCAAGTGACCAAGATGGCAGTTGTCTCACCCAATGAAATCATTCCGATCCCTTACTGAGTTCAAAACTAAATCTTTGTTTCCTTTAACGTCATCTTGTACAGATAGAGATACAGATTTATAACATACTCTAGTAATATTAAAAACAATATTTACAGTAACACATTGACATTTTAGTTGCAAGGCTGAAACATTTTACTTAAATAATTATTCATCAAACTAGTATTATACGAATAGAAAACCACAATGTAATATCTGAGGAAAAACCACTGCAGTGAAAACCACTGTATACGAATCAATACAAAATGTTGTTCTTTACAATATAACATCTCACTATGACTTTCTTATCCAGACACCCTTGTGATTTCTCTGCTGTTAAATCAAGCTATGTCGGGCACTGCCCTTATTGGATTGAAACTGTGAGACTGTTTCACCCAACCTCTCTTTTTTTCTAATCATTATTTATGAGTTTTTTCTCTGTTCCGTTCTGGCCGTTAGAAGAGAGAGGCTTTTTTTTCTTCTCCTTTTTTTTTTTTTTTTTTACAGGAGCCCAAAAATAGCATACATTTTTCTTTGTTAGTGAATGTCGAGGCAATACAGACCCGGACACCGAGCTTGTGGAGGATACATCTGGTGTTATAAAGAAGAGAATGTGTATGCAAGTGTTTTGTTAACACTGGTGGGATCAAGGTGCCCTACGGAGGGGGATGGTCACGTGAACGATTGATTCTGCTCAATGTCTCAATACGTCATTCCTTCTCTCTCTCTCCCTTGCTCTCTTTCTCTCTTTCAATTGTCCTGCTATTTCTCCATTTGTCCATCCATTCCCTGAAGACTGCCACTGCACAGGCCTCTCCGGTTGTTTTTCTCTGATTATTTTCACAGCTTCCTCAGCAAAATGGATTGCATATCTGTGATCTGACCTTTAGTGCAATTATGTCAAAGCACCTAATGGACATCTTGAAGTAAAGACCGTTTAATAAACTCACAACGAAATATATTTCTGACACTGTGAATGAAAAAATGGAAATGTGACAGCTGCTCCATACAGCCACGGTACAGTTGAGACATTACTGACCCTACTGTATACCTGCTGATAGCTACATAATCTCAACACTATTCGGCCTGTAGCGTTCCGGACGAATGTATCCACAGGGACAGCTGGAATAGTCCGAGACATTCCCGGTTTACAGTGCCTTCCCTTTCTCTGCTCCGGATACCCAACCATAGCCATCAAGACTCACTCCTTGAATAATTTCCCTCTCTCAGGAACAAAGAGATTCTCTCTCAGTCTGTCCCAGTGATTATCTGGGGCCATTGTGGCATTTCGGCTTCAGTGAATGAGATCATTCAAGCGGCTTTCACAAAGCCAAAAGAACTGCGAGGAAGAGTCTAACTATTAATTGAAAAGACTCGCTATAAAATTACAAGTCAAGAAGGTCAGTAGTTTGCGAAGTACTTCTAGTTGTGTTTCACGTCCCCTTCTAAATGAGATGGGTGCTGTAAATGTACAAGAGCTCTCAGCAAAGAGAGAGAAAACAACATCGGAGTGTAGGATCAATAAACAGGCATTTGTAGCGAAGCGAGGATCCATTTAGACAATCAATAACATTAAACAATGCAATGAATGATTAGTGTTCTTATGAAGTGAATTAAGTTATGTCATTCATTTTATTTCTGCCACTGGGATAAAAATGTGTCCAATTTTGAGTTTCCTGACCTATAAAAAGAGGTTTCTGTGACTCACCTTGCAATGATCTCTCCATGACGCAGTTCTTGCTGTGAAAGCACTTTCTCTAAAACTCAATTACCGCTTCTTTGCCAGAAAGCCTCATGCACGACTAGTGAGAATGACCAGCACTCAAATGTAGTGCGCTACTTCCACTTCTTTCCCATAATGCCGCTGGGTAAATCCTGCTGTGAGATCATGTTCTATCAATTGCGAATACACAGCTTAGTGTATTTTAATGGGCTCAAGGTGTGCACCCGTGTCTGATTCAGCTGGAATCTTGTGTTGTTTGAGTCTGATGGCCGCTGATGAATTGCACGGCCAATCGATTCTTCATTTCGGGTCACTTTTAGAGTTATTTTCTGTATAGTTATTTATTTTGTTTCATTGCAGATGTTTCTGGTCAAGTGTGAGAACTAGAGCTCATTCGTGCTGACGTACTCGGGATAGTATTTCCCTCCGCTGCTTTCATACAACCACAATCCCAAAATGTGTTTGCTTTATGACCGGGGGTTAAAAAAAAAATGGATTCTGTTTGTAAAGAGTGAAAATTTACATTTTGGAGGTAATTTTAAATGATCGTGTGTGAACATTGCTTGACAGAAATGATGATGAATTACACACCTTAGCTTTGTGTTTTCCCTATTGTTCCATATATTATATCTATTTACTACCAAAAGTGTATTTATGCATTCAATATCAGAAGTAGAGTTAATAAAACTGCAAAACACTGATACATTGCTAAACAAGAACAATGGCTTGATGATGTAAAGAAAAGATTTGAGGGAGTCTGTTGATTTATGCAGTTTTATATCTTGCACAATGAACATCCGTTTATTTTAATATGCCCCTAGGTTATCTGACTGCAGATTTATTATGGTCAGGTATACTACATATTTTTTCTAGTAAAAGGGTGTTTCGGAGTTCATATATATACATGCACATTTTAAAAAATACAATAATATGTATTTAAAATTTTAAAACAAAAACAGACAAATCTTGAGTCAGCAGATACAGTAGATCCAATTCATCTGTGATCCAATGAGACAGAGCATTAAATAAATGTAAATAGCTTAATAAAGTAAACCTTCTAAAATGTAATTTTTCCTCATGTCCTCATTCAGAGATTTCCCACTACTGCAATATAACAGACAGTGACACACCGGGGCAGTTTAAAGCTGAAGTAAGTCTGAAGCAGGTTATTTAAAACAGCAATGAATACAAAATGTTCCTCTGAGTGCCACTGTTCTTGTCAGCGGAGTCTTGCTATTTTTCCTTGCAACCCTGAGTGTTCCTGCAGTGCGCATGAAACTGTCTTCCCTTGGTGTGCGAGATGTTCTTTTCGTGCTTTCTAAACCGTCTCCTCCATAAATTTAGAAGCAATGTCAAGTTATGGATGGTGCAGATACTCTTTTAAAAGCCTGCGAAGACAATTACCAGATTTTGTTTATCACTATTGGGCATGGAAGTATTTGCACATCAAAAGGCATCCTATATTTGTTTCTGTTCAGCATTAGAATGCCATCTGCACACAGTATGTAACTGAATGTTTTGAAATTGACTCTTCTTGAAGGAGTCTGCTTATTTACCACAAAAGAAGCATTTCTGTGTAAGGCCGAAAATATATGATGTGATGTTTTGGATGTTGTCAGATACAAAAAAAGGCTAAAAACATTGAAAACAGGTGTTTACTGGGGGTCATGTTGCACTAAAGACGTACAAAGTAAGGGAGGCAAAACATGACTTGTTATAAAGTCACTAATAAATTAGTTTTGAGTTGCTCTGTAATTTGAAACATTTAGTATGAAATATTAAAACCCAAATAATATGCACAGTCCCACTGGGAAATGTAATTTAAAAAAGATTTGTGCAACATGCGGTCCTGACCCAGAGCTGCTGTGATTATATGGTCTCATTTTACCCTCTAGTGGACACAAATGTGCTAGCAATTGTAACTAGGTTCAACTTTTTCTATGAAAATCAGTAGAAAAAAACCTCAGGCAAAATGAACCAATGACTATAAATAATACACGGCTTGAGTTAAATGAATACATTAGACATACACCTAGACTTCTTATGACTGAAGTGTGCATCAAGAAGCCTGCTGTTTAATTCTTTTCAGAAGACCTATTGAAGAATCTTCTAGCACCGTAAGAAACGTACTGTAAAACATAACGCTCGTTTATAACTCCCAAACCCCTGACCCTGCTGAACTCGCAGGGCTACAGCTGCAGCGTAAGACTTTGTTTGTTCAGTGTACTCCACATTTCTTCTCCTCACCCCCATCTCTCTCTCCCTTCACTTCATTTAGTCTTCTGTTTATGTTTTGCTGTGGGGGCAGGGGAAGGTGCTGGGGCCGGGGCTGGTGGAGGTTTGGCCAGTGAAATCACAAGATCAACTCTAGAAAAGAGAAGTGGAGAGCATATGATCAATTCAAGAAAGTAGTTGTTTTAGTCGTAACGAATGTGGTTTAATTATCATTTGTGTCTTTGAAGGGAGAAGTTAAACATTTAAAGGAAAAATGATTTACACGATTTACTGATTCTGGCCTTTGGAGATGTAGATGAGTTCATTTGGAACAAATTTAGAGAAATTTAATATTATGTCACCAATAGATTCCTTGCAGTGAATGGGTGCCACCAAAACGAGAGTCCAAGTAAGCTCCATGACTCCAATTAGCATCTTGTGAAGGGAATAGCTGTGATTGTAATAAACAAATCCATCATTTTTAGCTTCCGGCTAAAATATGAGTTTGCTATTTATAATATTGCTTTCTCTTTAGAGAGAAATCGGCACAGTTCAAACACCATTTATTAGTGGAAAAAAGTCCAAAACAGTTCTGGACACATTATTTTGATGTGATTTTAATGCCCAACAGGGGGTGTTTTTCCCTGGAGGAAGTGCTTTTATGGATTATACATTATGATGAGCAAAAATGACAGTTTATAGTTAAAATGCCTTGATCTGTTTATCACAAGTATGCAGCTTTTCACTTCACAAGAGTCGTGTGGATTATTGCAATGTTTTTAACAGCTGTTTGGACTCATTCTGATGGAATCCTTTCACACCATTTCCCCAAATCTTTTCTGATGAGAGAAACTGATTAATCTACACTTGAGAATGAGTATCAGCAATTTTTCATTTACTCACCCTCGAGTAGTTCCAAGCCTTTCTCATTTTCTTTGTTCTTCTGAACACAAAGGAAGATATTTTGAAGAATGTTTGTAAGCAGGCTGTTTTGGGTCACCATTGACTCACCATAGTTTTTATTTTCCTACTATGGAAGTCAGGGGTGACCCAAAACAGCCTGGTTACAAACTTTTTTCAAAAAATCTTCCTTTGTGTTCAACAGAACAAAGAAATTCATACAGATTTGGACCTACTTGACGGTGAATAATTGATGACAGAATTTTATTTTTTGGTGATTTATTCCTTTAAGATGTAGGCTTGATTATTTTTTTCCTGTCTCACTTTGGATCGTTATCATTATCGCTCATGTCAGAATGATGAAGACTTACATTTCGGTGCCTTTTTCTACAAGTGTTTTGATTGCTCTGACAATCTTGTCAATCCTTTCCTGTCAAAAAAAGAAACAAAAAAAATAAGTGCTAATTATGAAATAGCCTATGGTTATACAGTATGTGCATAAACTAGTAAGACCTGAAGTGAATCTGAAAATAATGCATATAACCCCAATTTATTGTTTTGTTTTTTTTAATGTAGGCCTGTATGTAAAGTCCCAATGAGGCACACGCATTTACCTGTTGAAGTCTGTACAACAGTGGCAAAGAGAAGACACATATCACACCTGTTCAAAGGTGATAAATTACTCTACGTTAATATCATCATCACAACAAAGCAGTAAGACTTGATAAGGCATGATCCATGCACTCGGACACTGTTTTGACATTAGGTCAAAAATAGTGGCAGCTGTGATTTGTGATGAATCTTTCGATAGGATATGCTTACCAGTCATCAACAGCGTGAGACCATTGGCTTGGACCCCCACATAGGTCAACAAATACAGAAACACAACAAACTACACAAACAAATAAAACACAATCATTCAGATAAAAGCATAATATACAGTTTTAAATCACTTTACTTATTTACTTATTTTTTAATTGTACTTACATTTAGATGTTTTTATCTAAAGACATTAACAGTGCATTGAAGGTAGCTTATATGTTTTTTATGTGTATTTGTGTTTGCTGGCAACTTGAATCTGTAGCTAACACCCTGCTGTACCAGGAACAGTGTGTTCTTATCATAATAAAGGTTTCCAAAATACTAATTTCTTTACTTTCACACGTGCTTATTCTCACAGAACCGTTGCCTTTGGGAATAAAAGCACGTGGCGATAGTTCATATCAGGACTAATTACGTAAGTGAGTAGTATCCCCTTATGTGGTGAAAGTAGGCCGTAAATTGCAGTGAAAGCGTGAAAAGCGCTCGGTGTAGCTGAGGTGAGATATTTAAGATGCGTGCGAGACCTTTACTGAGTCCATGATGCTATCGATGAAGAACAGCCTCTTCAACTCGGTGACAGCCGTAGCAATCAGCAAAACGATTTGTTCCGCTACGCGAACTGTGTCCTCATCTGTCAGCGTACGGTCCTCATCCAAATATGACCTTTTTAATAAAGAAAAGTGGGCCAGCTGAGAAAGATTACACGTATTAAGCCAGACTTATTTGAGTTGCTTTTTCCCTCCTCTTTCAATATTTGTTTTAAATCTGCACATCTGTTATGCATCTCACGAATTAATATTTTAACTCACGCTCGACTTGATATATGAATGAACTCAAGTCACCCGTTCAAACCAACTTGCAAACAGGGCTGACTGTAACTATCACCCAAACAATTGTTGTTTCATAGCACACCACAACTGCACTTGTTTCGTCGTTGAATGAATTAGTGATTTTACTAGTAGACTTCTAATACGCCATCTACTGTAAACGGCAGAATTAGTTACACCTTTAGTGTTAAATGAGTGTAAAACTTCTTTGTTTTAAAGGATACTCACTGAAATGGATGGAATCCATTATTGAGGCGTACAAGCGTCATGGCTTTGTAGAGCAAGCATACAGGGAGAGTGAAGGCCATGATGCCTAAACCGAGGTTGGAGAGGACCGTGATGGCACTGAGCTGGAACAAACAAGCCAAACCCACAACCAAACCTGTAAACACCAGCCCGGTGGTCCCCACATCTCGCCAGTATAACAGATCCAACACTAGAGAGGGGAAGAGAAATTGATGTGTGAAATGTCAGGGAAATAAACATATAAAGAGGCAGAGTGATGGAAAGATAGAGGGGAAAAGGAGAAATGCAATGACCATGCAGCACTGCTTTGAAGCTGGTCTTTAAGGGGGATGTGTGGTGGAGTATTTGGGTGGTCAGATATGCATGTTTGCACAGGGTGCCTGGTCATGTTTTTGTGGTAAAACAAACTATCAAATTACAAATGCAAATTTTTAATCTACAAATTTTAGCTTTAAAATCAATAGCATATAATTTTTTTTTTATAAAATATAAATTCTTTGTCTTTATTTGGAAAATTAATAATAATAACTAAGTACATAAAATTCAGAGAATTAAAAGATTAGATAAAATTTTTTAATTTGATAAATTACAATAAAGTACATTTGCATATAAATATTGTTAAAAATCTTATTAATTAATCATAATTAAGCCATCTTACTGTACAATGAAAATGTATTTTCCTGTTTCAAATAATGTAACATCATTCAGGAAGAAAACAACAAGTAAGTTTAGCTTTTTCCTTAATGTGCATTCTGGTCATTTATCATGTTTGACAAGGGGGGGGGGGGATATAAGATGGCATAGATGCCATATGCAAATATACAAATATCTGCAACCTTTTTTCATTTATTCAGCTGGAAGCTTAAGCAATGTGTTGTGATCTGTGTCTACACAACATTTGTTGATAGTGATACAGATGACCTGGATGTATTTAGAAATTTTATTTTTATTTTATTAATAGAGATTGCAACATGATAATCACCCGGTGCTAAACTATTTACATATGCTTTCAAAGTTTAGTGATAGAGTTTCGAACTTTGTTTGCGTAGAAATGATCTACTAGCAATGGGAGGGATAGAGCACATAGTGAGTATCAAAAAACAGAATACTTTGTCAGTTTAAACATTGTCTGTTATTATTTTTGTCTTGAATGTCAGGCAGTGTGAAGCAGGGTGAAAGCTCTTGAACAGAGGATGAGCACGGCTCAGAGGAATATAAAAACAACACTGCAAAAGACAGAAAAAAAAAGGTGGAATTCAAAAATTCTCATATCCACAGTAGTGGCCTTAAAGCTGTCAAGGACTCCAAATTTAGTTTTAATAAAAGTATTAAGGCTGCCAGAGTTTTTTATTTAGCATTAATTATAAATACAAGTAAGAAGACGTGTGATCATCAAGGCCAACTCTGCCAGAAACACTTGATGAAACCACATTGTCCAACAAAGCTTAGTCACATTACAAACATGTCAAACGGCTAATCTGTACCAAAAGTAAATTTGCACATTATTTTGTACAATTGCTGTAATTTAGTGCAAATGTTACATCTCTGAGACAAACATATGACATAAACGGACAAGAAGCCGTCATGTCAGAGAGTACATGGACACAAACACAGGGTAACAGCTAATGGCAGTGTGCATTTACACGCCCCTTCCCCTGTGAAGCCAATAGACCCCAACAGCTGTTGATTCTGATTATCCTCCAAACGCAGGTGCAAATCTGTGCTGTGGCGCACTCTGGTGCAAAGCCGAACAAGTGTTTATAAGATCAATCCAAAATCTTCTCTGCGTAAAAACTCTTCCACGTGACCTGCTAAAGCACTTTATTGCAGGCTAACATGGCCGGGTCAGATTGAATCTCTCCGGGGAGATGTCTGTCAGCATTGCCAAAATAAGACTGAGAGAAGATGTCACCTCCTTCATTCAGACATCAATGCCTGCTCCTTTTTTGCCTCAAAATCCTAGAGTCATGAATCAGTTGGATCCTGAAGGCAGTCCATCCATCAGATTCCCATCAGCTTGCCAAGGTCCCATTGAGAATCCTATGTGATGTGCTGAGCAGTCAGCAGTATTACTATACCCCTAGTGCACACCGCTCAACTTCAATCTGATCTCCTAAAACTTCTCCACCCTCCTCACAACCTAACTCAGTTTCTGCCAACCTGCTAGTCAGGTACCAGCACATTACACGTGTAAACAACACAGCACAGGAGAGCTGGATCCCAGCGCAGTGAAGACTCTCACCTTTGCTGGCCATTTCTGCTGCTTCCACACCAAACCCCCTCTCCTCCCAGCACTCCACGAACCCTCTGGGCTTTTTTTGGCCATCCTAGCGTTGTCAGCGGGAAGGGGTTGGTCTGACCTAATAATATCTCAACCACTTGGACACCCCATCTTTATAAACACACACACACACAGCTATCCTCCCTCATGGCCCGTTCAGAGCTTAAGGAACCTGAGACGTCAGCATGTGTCTGTGTGTAGTCAAGTCTTCATCTCGAGGGAGATGGCTAACCTTAGATACAAGCAAATTATTCAGAGTGATCTGCTTTATCTTCTTGCATGCTGTGAAAAGTGCTGGCCTTTAACACCCAGCTGAAGGTGTGTGTGTGTACTGGTATTTACTACATGGGGATCAAATGTGTCCATAAGTATAGTAATACCAGTAAAATGTTACCTTATTGTTACATTTTTAAGTTCGCCATGAAGAAACAAGCTTATAAGTCATATAATGAAATGTTTTAAAACATCTAAAAAAGCAAAAAGTTTCCTGTTAGGAGTAGGGTTAGGGTAAAAAAACATTATGCCTATGAAATGTCCCCATAATGATGGGATTATAAATGTGTGTGTGTATGTGTGCACCTGGTATTTATCACCTTATGGGGACCAATTGTCCCCACAAAGATAGGAATACCAGTAAATTTT
>JAUMHP010000078.1:8081399-8094121 GCA_032361065.1 Enteromius trimaculatus | reverse complement strand
TATAATTTAATATATATATATATATATATATATATATATATATATATACAAATTATAATATAATTATATATATAAATAATAATAATATTAGTAAACAGAATGTATGATAATTAATGATCATTCTTTAATAATTGAAGATTATGTAAGTAATATAAATGATATATAAAATGATAAAAGACTAGAAAAAAATTAAATAATTGTAAAACGTTTTTTTGTAATCATGATAAAATATCACTGTCATTTTTTTTTTTTATTTTTTTTTTTTTTATATTTTTTTAGGCTGCTTGGCCCAGCAGATGAGTCAGTACTACAAGCATCTGATGTAATGATCATTCTGCCATCAAACACATCTATTCATGAGCCATTTTTGTTTGCGTCATTCCACAGACTCGCAAAAAGAGTTAAAAAGACAAAAATAGCCTGTTATGTAATAATGTTTACGAATGCATTTTTGATTTACATAATCCACTAATCTGTCTGAATCAACCTTTGTTAGACTCTCCCGAGTTCATATTTAAATATGCCATTCATGAATTCTGCTTTCGGCTAACCATGTTCTTTAAAATGAATCACTGAATCTCCTTCACATAACATTTTTAAGGAGAGTGTACTTTGTCCCGTCTCTCTCTTTCTCTTTCACTGGGCTGCTGTGAAAATCTGTTATGCGCATTAATCTGTGCATGTTAGGTAATCCAAAATGATCAAATGTTCAGCAGAGATGATTAACAGAGGGAGTTCAAGAAGAGAAACCGAGGGAGGGAGAGAGAAAGGCACTGAACATATGAAAGAGAGAGAGCCACTCTGCGAAAGGATTGCATGTCGGTGTGTACAACAAGAGGGAGGACACTGCGAGATGATTGGTGCACAGAAATAGCTCAGCCAATCAGAGCGATGACAGGAAAATAAAGGGCTCAGACGGAGAGAAAGCTTAGAGAGAGGGAATATCACTGACATATAGAGGAGGAAGGCAACAAAAGTGGATCAAATTGGAAAGAGCCACTATGACTACAGATAGATTAGATCTTAGTGAGATGTCTAGCAATGGATAGAGAGACAGCAGAAAGAATCAACCGCTCTACATCAGATCACTCGAGGATGCTTCAAGGTGCAGAATCAGCCTCTCGGGAGATAATGCTGTGAAGGCCCTGAGCAGCAAGGCTCAGCCGAACCAAAGCCAGTGAGCTACAGCACAGGGTGGAGGTCGTGAACGGATTTGAACAAGTAAAGAAAAAAAATCATGAGGACATCCAGGAAAGGAAGCATGGAAATGCCTGCTTTTGTAAGGCAGCTGGTGAAGGAGACAGAGAAAAGGGTCACCTCCTTTTTTAAAGGGGGACGAGGAGGAGGCGCAGGGGAGCTGTCTGAAGGCGAAGAGGGAGGAGAGGAGGAAGGGGTCATCCCTAGTCCCTATTTGGACCGACCGGTTCTGGACAAGCACATGCAAGAGGGCTGTGCCTCCTGGGGGCTTACCTACGCCCTGGCCAGCATGCAGGGTTGGAGGGCCCACATGGAAGATTTCCACAACTGCTTTCCTCAGCTAGGAGGGGAACTGGCCCACTGGGGGTTCTTCGCAGTGTATGATGGACACGCAGGGAACGCGGTGGCCCAGCACTGCTCCCGAAACCTGCTGGACCACATCCTGGGCACAGGTAAACAGCAAGCTGTTCTACAAACAGCAGGACACTTCACATTTAAAGCAGGCAAGGTTAACCTTACAATAGTACTCAACACTGATCACAGTCGGCCATCTCCAAATCCTTCATCGCTTTAATTAAGATAATTAAATAATTACATAATTTGAAATCAGACTTTAGCCCCTTTTTACTTTGAGATCGTTCTAAGGTTAACAGGATGTAGTTTAATAGCTATGATGCTGTGCTTGAAATACCAGTTTTTGAAATCAGGAAACACTGGTATCTAAGCCTTAAAAAACATTTGATTTTAAAAAACAAAGCATACCTTATACATAAAACCAAATAAGAAACGTGTCCAATTCTGTGTCCTAAATGCAATTTGGAAAAGAAATCCATCAAATCTGCAAATATTCAGACGCAACCCTCTTTGTTGTCATTAACATTTTCATAAGTAATTGTAATTTAAATACACATTTTTCTCTGTAAATGTAACAGATTACAGTTGCATTTATTTTGTAATTAATTCTGTTACATTTAACTAGTTACTCCTCAAAACTGCTCATATATTTGCACATCAATAGTCACTTGAGAGCACAGCAAGCCTAATAACTGGGTGGTGTTTGATGAGAAATTATATCACGTGGGAATCCGTATTGATCTACGGATTCCCACGTGCAACATTACCCAATTAAGCGGTGTTCTGACAAGTTAATTGTGGTGTACAACACGTTCCTAAAGCAATTAGATGTGGCATAATGGTTGATCCTTGCAATCTTCTCTAATGAAGCCTTTAGGCTCGTCATTGCGAACATGCAAACGTGATTGTTTGAAGTCACTGAAAGACCTTGTCTGTTATTTAGTGACGCAAGCTCTTCCTTCTCAGGAAAGATCAGAGCAGATGAGGATGTAGGAAGGGTTACTGAGGGCATCAAGGAGGGCTTCTTTCACATGGACAAGCACCTTCATGCCATGGCATGCCGTGAGGGTTGGGAACGTGGTGGGACGACTGTCATTGCCACCGCCATCACTCCTCACCACATCTACTTTGTGAACTGCGGGGACTCTCGGGCGGTCTTGTGCCGTGCTGGACGGGTGGCCTTCTCGACGGAAGACCACAAGCCCTTCAGCCCCGGCGAGAGGGAGAGAATAGAGAGCGCTGGAGGATCGGTGACTTTGCAGCGCGTCAATGGCTCGTTGGCGGTCTCCAGAGCACTCGGGGACTTCAGTTACAAGACAGCCGAGTGGCGGCCGGTCACGGAACAGATGGTATCGCCAGAGCCGGAAGTGTCTGCTGTGGAGCGCTCGCCAGCAGATGAGTTTCTGGTTCTGGCCTGCGATGGTGTGTGGGACACTGTCACTAATGAAGAGCTCTGTGCCTTCATACACAGCCGACTGCGTGTCTGCACAGACCTAAGAGAGGTCTGCTCCCAGGTCATCGACCTTTGCCTCTATAAGGTTAGTACGAACAGAAGATTGTTTGCAATCTGTTTTTGATTTCAACTTAAAGTCTATTTTCCCATTGAAGATTTGGGTTATTTATGTAATTCACAGCTTTTTTGCTTACATGGCACCATATTTTGGGCCTGTTTACAGTCAAAACAAAAATTGTTCAGACACAAGGCCAGACAAAATGTTTGACATTTTTTACTAGTGTGTGCAGGACAGTCAGGATAGCAAAATGTCCTGTAAATAAAGTAAACTGTGACATAATATACCCTAAAAATATTCATACAGCAAACTACCAAAAATTAATTTGACCTGACCATGTTTTACTTAAGGTTTTTTTTATTTATTGCTAATGCAACCATTTGACCTGATTTGACTGATTAATCTGACTGAACTAAATTTCTTGGTGATTAGTTGACCTAATTGTGAACTTGAATTTAACAGCTGAATACATTTTGGTTGATTGTGATCCATACATACATTTCTTTCAAAGTTATCTGACATTATCAAGATGAATTGACACAGTTTAACTTTTCAGTTTCATTTCTTGTTCAATTTTATTACCATTTTCTAAACGATAGCAAATAAATATTGGGTAGTTAAACCTTGAGAATGACGTCTGTATCCATGGAAGTTTTTTATTGCCCAAAGCCCGCCCTTGAGGCTGTTTGACTGACATATCAAACAACCAATCACAATCAAACTTTAAATATTTCACATGCTTTTAAAAATCCAGTGTTTAGTTGATTCTGAAACATGACGGCTTCCTCTTTCTTGAGGGGGTTTAGCATAACTTCAACATCAACTTTGTTTCCAGGCAGAATGTTAAAGGAATATTTAATCCAAAAATAAAAATTACGCCACAAACCACACACTCCCAAGCCATCCATGACTTTCTTCTTTCAGATGTTTTCTTGAGTTTTTAAAAAATGTATCCTGAGTAGCGTCGGGCTCTGGCTCCTTGGCTGACTTCTGACTCAATGTACGATGTATGACGTAAGTTGCGTCATACGTCGAGTCATATGTCAGCCAAGAAATCGGAACTCAACACTTTCATGGAAAATAACCGGAAGTCAGTTATTTGAATTATAATTTTTTTAAAATACTAATATTTTTGTTACAAAAACCCATCAATCTGCTTCAGAGGACATGTGATAACCCCCCAGGAGACGTATAGGTTAGTTTTATGTCACAGTACTTGCATATATACAGTATACGACTTCGGAAACTCCCAAGTGTTTTTTTTCCCTTTTTGTGCCATATGTATCAGACATTCATCCAGTCGTCTGTGGGTATGACATCTGAGTAAAAACAGTATTATTATAAAATATTATTACAATGTGAAATAACTATTTTCTATCTGACAATATTTTAAAATGTAATTTATTCCTGTGATGCAAAGCTGAATTTCCCATTACTCCAGTCTTTACTATCACATGCTTCTTCTGAAATCAAATTTATTTTATTTAGATTGAAAGAAATCATTTTCCATTTATCTAAAACGCATTTTAGAATTGAAATCTTGAATATGTACTGTCTAGGCTATGGCATCCACAGCTGACTTCAGCCAGACTTTTACATTACATAAGATAAATACAGAATGGCCTTTAGGCTGCAGAAAAGGATGTGCTGACCTGAAAATGTCAACATCTTTCTCTCTGCAGTAAGCCAGATCTCTGCTCTGTCAGGACTGCACTTTCGACCACCATCTCAAAGTGAAGCTGTATTCAGCCACTAAGCTGCATCGGGATAAACTACTTTTAGCCTTGGTGTGAGGAGATTACAGCATTCTGCCTAGCATTGTGCCATGTAGGGATACCAACAACATCCCTTAGAAATGAAGGATAAGGTCTGCATTAGCGTCACCAATTCCAATCTACTTAATCATCAACGTGAGGTAGTTGTCCTTAGAACAAAAGCCTCAAGACTGGCTGATAGCATCACCTTGAAGCCTGCCTATCTAAAGAAACATCAGAGGAAACGATACTGCTGAGTTTAGCGATTAAATCATTTAGCAGACATGTAATTTGCACATCTAACTTACCCTTCCTTTTTTGTGTCTCATCTGCATGTTTTTCTAACAGGGGAGCCTTGATAACATCAGCATCATTCTAGTTTGTTTTCCTGGCGCCCCCCAGCTGTCACCTGAAGCGCTGCACCAGGAGGCCGAGCTGGAGGACTTTCTGGAATCCAAAGTAGCTGGTAAACCATCTGATTAAATCTAGCTTCTTTTGATTTTGCTCTTTAGATTTACACGACTGAAGATTGCAATCCTTTCAAAGGAGTCATATAACGGTTAAACGGTCCTCTAGCACCCTGCGTGAGAAGCAATCACTGTTTCTTTGACAGATATATTTGAGGAGCTGAGCGCAAGAGGTGATGAGCCTGATCTGCTGTCAGTTCTGACAGTACTGGCTTCCACAGTAATTCCTGGACTTCCACCAGGGGGCGGCCTTCAGAGCAAGTAAGTGTTGAATATCATGCTCTAATCCTGCTCAAAATAGCAGTCAGCAATAATGTGAGAGAGGTGTGAAAACCTATTTCATTTTAGGCACAGCTGTTGCATGAAATAGATAAATTACAGTTTCAAGCGAATTATACCAATATTAAATTTGATTAGCATTTTTACTCATCTTTGTGCCATTTTTATGTTATTGTTGCTGTTTTTTGTAATTGTAATTTTTTATAATTGATATTGACTGGTGTTTAATTATTAATGATATTTATTTACTGCTCTATATTTAATATAATAGTTTAAGAATTGATATTATTAACAATACTTAATTGATAACAATAATAATTGTTATCTGACTGTGTTTACTGACCAACAATGTATAAATTACATTTAAATATTTAAATGCACCATTATAAATAGAATAATACAGTAGTTTTTATCAGAAAAGAGTTAATATATTCTTCTAAAATGCTTAAATGTAATGCATTTTATTAAATGGTACTCATGTGCTATAGCAACAGATTAGAAAAACATAAAAATATCAAATGATAGTTGAAAGAATGACGTATCCACCCTCGTGCTGCTGAGAAATGTCCAGGTACACTAGGTACATGTAGCTTTTCTTGGTACAGGCACTTTCTTTAAAGCAAGTAGAGCTCAAATTATATGTAGTTGTAATGATTGCCTAAAGAACAGATGACTGAACTTTGAAAGATCGTATTTTCTTGACATTTACAGGCGGAACTGTATAATTTCAGCCTACTATCAGCAGAAAGAAGCAAGGCGAACTAGATTAGCCCAGGTAAGGTTCTGTGTAGAAATATCTAATTTAAATATATAAAAATTGGGCTGTGACATGGCAAAAAAAGTACAAATAACATGAGAAAAAAATATTTTTCTCATCTGATTAATTTTTTTCCCCCCTACATTTTTACTATGTAACACAATAGGACACTGTCTGTTTTTAATGTGTGAACTGCCCAAATACGTTTTGCTAAAATGTTTTTGTCATTTGTATCTTTTCAGGAACTCTGTCCTACAGATGCCAGTTAGATTCCATCTGACATAAACACTTAATTTATGTGCTAGATTGAGAAAGAAGTAAATAAGTTTTCTGTGTTTTCAACTCAAAAAATGAGAAAGATCTTTATGGACAGCAAAACAAAAAAACAAAAAATTACTTCATTTTATATGTTTATGGTGTTTCAGGTATGACAAAACTTACAAAAAGCAATGCTGTGCCACAACGCAGGACAATAATGACTGTATATAACTTTGACTCTTTAGATTGTGATACGTTCAGTATTTTCCTTACCAAATGTATTCAGTGAGTCTTACAATCAACAATACTCAGGTAATGTGTTCAAGCAGTGACAGCAAACCTTTCAGACTCTCTTCAGGCTTGGCATATAACAATGTTTTTAAATTGATACAATAAAAGGAACAAGCTAATGCTGGCGCATTAAAGGAGTAGTTCACCTAAAAATGATTTACTTGCCTTTACTGTTTAGTTCATTTTGAAGCATGGTCACAATTGTTTGTTTAGAAAAAATATATATATATATTTGTGTGTGTGTTTGATAAAAAAGGATACAGGTTTGGAAAAACATAACAGGATTTTCATTTTTGTGTCAACTATTCCTTTAAGAATTAAGGAAATGCTAATATCTCTAAAAAAGCCAATTCTATTAAATACAAGCACTTTTACATGTTGGTTTATACAGGCTCAAAATATGGTCACAGCGTGCAACTTTTCCTGTTCTTGAATAGTTGTTTCCTGTAATACGCTCTACTCTGTTTGCATGATCTGTACTGTGTTGCCTTATTGACCTCTTTGAAATTATGCCAATCTATAAACGTGTAATATTACCGAGATATTTCCTAAAGACTAGCAAATGCACTGATGCAGTGCTATCTCATGTTGTGTAATGATCTTTGTGCACATTTTACAGATCTTGTGCAATATTTGTGCTAACATAAAGGTTAAAGGTTGAGTTATAAAAATAAACAGATCAAGCTATTGGTGAGATTTCAGTTTATTAATATCTGTCCTGCTACATTAAGAGACTTTATGGCCTTTAGGTAATTATAGGCATACATTTTGTGTGTGTGTGTGAGCTCAGATTTCCACAACATCGTCGAGCAGTACCACTGTCACCCTGAAGGGGGCAGTAGAGCCCCGCTACTTATTTAGCACCGTCTGCGGTTTAAAAGCCTTGTATTTATGTCACACTCAGAAATATATTTTAAAAACTCCATAAATGACGACGGGCTATTGTTACATGGATATAAAGTACGTGAGTATAGCTATTACATTTGTAACACATCAATGCTGATACCAAAATAAATATTTAACAAATAAGTTATATTTGTGTTTACAATATACAATATCTACAGAATATACACGACTTTGTCTGTCTCTTAAAGGACCTATGATCATGATACTATCACATTACAAGTCTATTTGCACGTATTTGTATTCATTTGTTTCGTAAGACCATCAACACTGGCGGCAGCTTGATAGAAACGATTAAACAATGAATATTACTGACCATCTCCCTTTGATTTGACACTTGTATTTCTTCCTCCGTTTCTCTGTAAGTGCCATGGCTACATCTGTCTGGCTCTTGAAAATCAGTCTGTTTTAGTGAAGAGCCGTTAAAGGATCTCTCCACAGGAACAGTGTGATTGCTCACCACACCGGCCAATCACTTAAGCATCAAAGTGACTCTGAGAAGTGATGTTACCATTAAAATCGCATGGTTTGTTTATAATGATGTAAAATAAAATAAAAAATTGAGAGCCGTCTTCTCTTCAGAAGCCATTTATAAATGCTAACACTGTCCTTGTGATCTACAGAGGTAAATTGGCTATTTTAATTTGACCTAATTTGTGTATAATATAATATAATAGTGTATACAGTTTACATCTTTAATTGCATGCGATAAATGCTTAAACCTCTGCTAACTTACTTTTCCAGAGGACAGAGCTGGATCAAGGTTGGGGTAAATTCAGAACTGAAGAGCAGGCTGTTGTTTAGTCAGTGAGTGTGAATTTTAATTAAACTATCCAAACAGTGGGATAGTAAATTGGATTTGAATGACATAAGAGAGGAATTTACTGCACTTGATTATCAGTACAGAAAACTCATTTTTGGGAAAAGTGTTTGCAGAACCTTGACATCAGAAGTTGATTTACTTAATATGATGAAATATTTAAATTAAATGCAATTTAGTTTACAAATTCTATGTGGCATTTTAAACATAATGTCTATTTCCTATCTGACAATAAGTTACTTTTTTCCCCCTCATAACTAAGGCTTTGTCTAGACAACGTTAAAATTTTGTCTTAAAGAGATAGCAACAATTATATCATGACAACTTTCTTTCACAAAAATGAAAATATTTTTATTGAAACCTTTGAGATTTTCCTTTTCCTAAAAGTCACTGTCACCAAAAATATGTAAAAAATGTTGAATGAGTAAATACTATCCATGAGAACTGAGTGGATTAATCTAAGTCTCCTGAAGTGATATGATTGATTATTTTGAAGAGCAGGTTTACTTTAGGCAGTTAGTCCCACTTGATTATAATTAATTAACAATCTTTATTTGTGTTTTGAAAATGAACCGAAGTCTGACTGATAACAGAATTTTCATATTGAAGTGAATCTCATTAACAAACTGAAACTTTGCTTATCTGGTAGAAAAAATGTTGTGTACAAATATACTAAATATTACTATAATATACTTCCCTACATTCAAATTCTGCATCCTATTTCCTACTGCAATTTAACTCCAATTCAAATTCATGAATTTTGAAGCCCTTCTCAATTCAGTTCTGAATAGAACACAACCTTCCATAAAGCCATCTTTTGATAATGTGCAATATCCAATGCTATCTTAATCGAGCTACCTGTCAACACTTGTCTCCTGAAGGCGGTTATTCATGATAGCAAAGGCACCCACTCCACCGGAGAAGCCGTTCTGGCGAACATGGCTCTGTCTTGGATTACCGTGAGCAGTCTCTGAGAGTTGTTTCTGTAGAATGGCCAGAGACACCTTGTTGGCCATAAAGTCATTGACTGAGATCATTTCTCCAGACAGTCTGCGCCCTGTCAGATAACCTCCATCTGGTCCTAAGCCAGCATCAGTCTCACTATCACAAACTGTTTCCACTGATGCATTAGTGAAGCGTTTTCCTGTCGCTTCGTTCGCCGGGGCAGGGTGCACGGCATTGCGTTTTTGAGCCCTCTGCCGGGAATGTCCCGGCGGAGGGTGGTGGTTGTGCCTCTGGTTGGGAATTCGTGGAAAGCAGCAGCAACAACAGGAACGACCTCGTCTTCTGTACGGACGACCGCGGCAGGGACACTGAGCCTTGCTGCAGTTCAGTTTGCCGAGGATCCAGTTGAGCGTCTGCTTGATTATGATGGAAATGACATTGAACAGGGAATAAATGCAACACACACCCATGAGGATGAAGAGGCAGTTGCCGAGACGGTAGGCCTCTTGAGCTTTGTAGCTCTCCCGTTGGCTGCTCACCACATCCCCGAAGCCTATGGTGCTGAAGGCCACAAAGCAGAAGTAAAAGGACTCAAAGTAGTCCCAGTCCTCCATGGCAGAGTACAGAGCAGACGCACTGCATGCGATAAGCAGGGCGGCGATTCCCAGAATGAGCATTACGTAGTAGACCGATGGTTTCCAGCCTTCCAGACTGTCATCCTCACTTCTGGCTTCCTCTCCTCCCACGCCGGAGCGGCGCAGTTGGCGCTCGTGACACCAGCGCATGATGTAGGCCAACATCGTGATGATGCGCTCCAGGAAGAGGTTGAAGAAGAGGATTGTTGCTGCGCAGCCAAGGAGTCCGTAGAATATCAGAAAGATCTTACCTGCAACGGTGACAGGAGTAGTCATGCCAAAGCCTGGAAGGAGATAGGAAAAATTCAAAAAAAGATCATGTCTCTCCAAACTGCTATGGTTTTATGTCTTCTGTGAAGCACAAAGAATGAAGCTTACAAACTCTAATTTTTGCTTCAATACGAGTACAAGTAGCTACTAGAAAATAACGTTTGCAAACAAATTTCACCTGAAGCATCTTGAGGTGGGGCGAGATGGAAATAAGTATTGGAAAATATAGTTTTTATTATGTTATAGTATATTATTATAGTTTTGTTTTGTTTTTGCCATAGAAGTGTGTGTGTGTTTGTTTTTGTTAGACTTTGACCAGTGTTTAGTGACTATGATATTATATATTTTATCTTTATATATATATATATATATATATATAATGTTTCTGGTATCTTTTTAATAAAATAAAAATTATTTTTTAAAATTGCTTTGTTATAATTTACTGCACTTGCTCTCACGTTGCTCTGAAACTTGCTTTTATTAAGTTTTACTTTGTTTAATTTTTAGTAATTTAGTTAGTAATTTTTAGTTGTTTTAGTACTTTAAACAAAATCTTGGTTGAAAAAAAATGTTTAATATTTAATATTTTATTTTACTCTTTTAAATATATATTTTTTAATCATTTTAGCTTTAGTGATGAATAAAAAAAGCATGACGCTCAAACATGTACTAACAATGCCATGGTCATGGGTTTAATTACCAGCAAATATATAAACTAATAGAAGAAATAATAACCTCGTAAGTACATTTGCTTACCCAGTGTAAACTATGACTTCTGTAAATTCTCTTTTTTTGGCAGATTTATTTACACTTACACAAATATGATTTTATTTGTGAGGTTGTATGAACTCACCAATAGTGGAGATCACTGTAGCAACAAAGTAGAAGGCTCCTGAGAAATCCCAGCGGGGCCTAAGTTTGTCCACACGGATCCCAGCCGCAAAGGCCTCTTCATATTGCTTTAGCAGGACATGTAGGGATTTCAGGTTTATGCTGTTTTGCTCTGTGAAGTTGGCCAGCTGTTGGTCCCAGCGCCGGTGAGCCTGCAGCTCAGAGGGATGCTCGAGTACGGAGAACACCACCGCCCCACACAGCAGGTAGAGGAGGATGAGGGCAGCCAACAAGCCAAAACGGGCATTGTCTTCATTCAGATGAAGTGGGAGGCAACAGCTGTTGCTGACATCTCTTCCACGTGGCATGACTTGATCACCAGCAGGAAATGACAAGAACAGGCAAACATGCACAGCCACAAACACAGACACTCACTCACAATCAAAACAACCATATACTAGTGCTTTAGAAGACGTATTGAGTCACATGAAAACTCTGTTGCTCTTGTTTTCAGATAGTTAAAAAATCAAGGTCAAGAGTGTACTGGGCAAAGTTCTTCATGTCCATTAACATTCTTCTGGACTCATGACCACATCACTTTCTCTAATGGCACCATCGTAAAAAAAAAAAAAGCAAGGTTATCAGGTAAAATGACACATGGTCCAGCAAATAAGACATCCAGATACACCTTTTGGGTTAGCAGGTAACAGTAGGCAGGCAAGTGCAAGATTGTAATCTTTTCCCATCTCGCTGTCCAAGTATAGCTGGTGCCGCACCAGTCAGTAATAATGCTGTGGTCTTTATGTGAAATCATCCTTGAGCTGGCTCAAAACAAAACAAACATATACTGCTACTTCAGTCAAAAGAATTAAATACATTAATAGCATAAAATATTACTAGGTCTAGATTATCTAATTGTTTTTTAAAGTCAGCATGTACACGGTACTACAGAATAAAACATTGTTTTATTATACACACATTCTACATTTTATTTTCTGGGTTTTTATAAATAGCATTATTATTAAGGCAAGTTATTAAAAATGAATTACACCTCTGATTACTATCAACACACATGGTTGGCTATTTTTAGAAACTGTCAGTGTCGTTTATCTAATTTGGGTGATATTGAATGATTTATCACAAACAAACTTTTAGAGTCGTGAAAAGGTTACGTACCTGATTTGATATTTAAAATTCGACGAAGAGCGCCGTTGATGTCACT
Organism: Enteromius trimaculatus; assembly: GCA_032361065.1. Taxonomy (NCBI): domain Eukaryota; kingdom Metazoa; phylum Chordata; class Actinopteri; order Cypriniformes; family Cyprinidae; genus Enteromius; species Enteromius trimaculatus. Next base: position 8,081,627 of record JAUMHP010000078.1, on the reverse strand, counting down.
ATAGCCCCCCAAACCATATTGCTATGTTAAACGAATTTAAAGAATCCAAAGTGGTGGAAACATTTAGTTAAACTTAATAGGCGCCGTTTATTCCTGGCAAGTGTGAATCCTTGGCGGTGCGTGATTGAATGATGCAGCTGAGGAGTAGAGAGACAGAAAGAGAGAGAGAGGGAGAGAGAGAAAGAGAGAGACAAAATGTATCGAGCAGATGAGCAACCTTATAGAGGT
>JAUMHP010000078.1:8060716-8081302 GCA_032361065.1 Enteromius trimaculatus | reverse complement strand
ATATATGCATTGCACTGATTCGAATCCTGATTATGATTCGATTCATTCGGTGTTGTGAATTATGAATCACAAAATCGTTCACTTAATCGATTAAAAAACGTCTTATCTTTTATCTGTTTAAGGGGAGAAGGAACTACTAGCCTACTGTTTTAGGAATATTTATTTTTGTGGAGGGAAAAAGGCGGTAAAAATTGTGTTAACATTATAGAAAACGCTTACAGGCCTATTTAGATCCACTCCTAAAGTCAGGCGATGAGAGAAGTGAAAACGAAAGAAAAAAAAAAGCCAATTCATTTATAAACGAACCACAAGACTGTAAAAGAAAAAAAAAATCTGTACAAGACCCAAACGCCCTTGTTGCCTAGCAAGGCTGTCTAAATAGGCAGGTTTTAAATCTGAGTGACTGTATTGATCACTGCCATTTACCAAGATTTCAGGCTTCAAGCCCTAAACCTTATAATCTTCAGAGAAGAGACATAATCATTGGAAGGCGGACTAAATTTACATGTATTTTCAACAGTTGCTGATATAAAGCCCTTTGTACTACAATACATTTTATGCCATAAGAAGAGAAAACATCAGTAGCCTACTGCGTAGTAGTGACCATAGTAATTTCTTATGGACTGCCATGATAAATACCTAAACACTCACAAATCACCCGTTACCCCATCACAATCATCTCTCTCTGAAAATGCAGCTTCAAGGACATCCAACACAAGTACAATTTAAAAGCTTTAAACAACTGACAGACCACCATTTGCCTGTTGCTTCGCTCACATTAAAATGTTGCTTTGTTTGATGTTGACAGACAAAAATATAGCCATGGTACTCTCTTTCTATTGTGAGATGCGCTTAGATGGCTGAGACGATATCGCTTTGTTCTCTCTGACCAGCCCACCCGTGCCTTTCATCTTGGTTGCCAGCTCACAAGACTGTATTCCCCCATCATTAGAGTACTGGTCATTGCTTGTAAGTGCCCAGGTGCAGTGGAGACAGACAAGCGCTATATCAAAAGAGTGTGTGGTATTTTATTCATAAACTTTGTCCTCATCAGAAGACAAGTGTTTTGGCAAAGACAGCAAAAGCCATGTCTTGCGTTTCTATTATTCCAAACGCAGCAGCGCTAATCACGGGTTTGGGCTCTGAGTGCTACACTGTCTTTAAAGTCATCAAGAGATCTGAGAAGTGTGATCTGCATAATGTAATTCATCACAGGTGCTGGGTGATGAATATAGTGATCGTCCAAAAGCTCATTATGGAGTCCGTCTGTTTCCTCGTATTTCTCCTCTCTCTTTTCTCTTCATCCACCTGAGCGTTCTCTTTGTCTTTCTTTGTTGTCGATGTGTTAAAATCAGCGCTCTCCAAACTGGCCTGCTGTAAATGAGTCGTTGTTTAACACACTTTAACAACACAATGATTGGACATGAGCACCTTTATTTCAAGCTCAGGTTTTATGGGATATGCTTGTATAGTTTAATTATAAGTGGAATCATGTTAAAAAATAATCTATATATCATAAAAAAACAAAGGCTGACATGTTGTTCACAACAATAATTATACAAGAATATGAAAAGCAAAAAACGAGCATGTTCGGTACATTACGGTTTAGATAAAGTAGGATACATCAGTCAACATACAAAAAGAGAAAGGCAGACAGAAATAAGAAGTAGGAGAGATATTTTGGTCGTTAAACTTCAGAGGCCAGTCTCTAGTGCCTGAACTCTTGAGGCAAACAGCAGCACATTCTTCTCAACCTCGGCATTGAGCTCTCGCTGAGAAGCCCTGGGATTCTTCTTCACATAGTCAGCTATGCTCTGGATACATTCCCTCTGAAAGCAGAGCATCTCATGTCACGTTTGTCTGGTCTACAGTCGATGTTTCTGTAATACATTCTGTAGCTAGAATTCAAATTGATGTTAAGATTGGTTTGATTGTGATTTAGGATTCACAACGCATTTGTCATAGTTCATTATTTCTATAATATTAACCTTCAAAGACAATGTACAATTCAATACAGTATGAAACAACACAATATACACGATTGATACTACAACTGTGAAGCACATGGTTAGGTTAGATTTTTGTTTGTTTGTTCGTTTTAAAGAAATGTTATGCAAAAATTTAGTAAAATAGAGATATTACTACAATATTTGTTAATGTATTTTAAAATGTAATTTATTTCTGTGATGGCAAAGCTAAATTTAGCAGCCATTACTCTTCAGTGTTTCATGACTCTTCAAACATTTCTTCTTATTATGTTTGTAAAAAAAAAAATTTAAATCACATTTTAGTGTGATATTTTTGTTTTATGGTCTTCTGATTGATAGATAGCTCATAAAGCAGAACTAGTAACACATCTTGGTAACAATGTAAAAGTCTTGTCACTTTTGATAGATTTTACATTAGTATTAATCTTTTTTCTCTTCTATAATAAAGAAATAAACCTCTGGTCGTAAAACCTCTGAATGTACATATTTATAAACATGTATATTTGAAAATTATTAAACGATTTACAATTATTCATCGCCCATTTGATTATTTCACAACTCCTTCTAAAACTACGTTATAACAAAAATGTAAATTTGTAAAAACAAAACATTTGTGAAATGTTCCATTAATAGACTTATAATCAAATGCATTTATCCATAAATAAAACATTTTACATATATTGTAACTCATACTTTAAATAATGTTCATTATGCACTTAAAAGGTTACATTTAGCAACTTTTGTATAATTTCTATATTACAACTATTACTACCCTTGTATTGCATGCATTATATATTTTTTTATGCATTTACATACACAATTTGTTCTCATGGCAGAGATAACTCTGGGAATGAGCTGAAAAGGTGTTTTAGTTTTTAGAAATTTAGTTTTACAATTTTTCCTAGGCCTAGGCCTGCTCTATATTAAAATTGCCATCGTACGCTACAAACACAACAATACTTTTTGTAAAGTCAAGAAAAAACAATACATCTTACCCTGAAAGCATCTATTTGTCTTTGCCCAGAGACTCTGTCCAGAAGCTCACGGGCCACCTGCATCCCAGTGAGAGCAGTGAGCAGCTCCTTACACTGAACACTGTCCGTCTTCAGCCAGCCCAGAAGAGCCAACTGCAACCGGACACAGAGACCACCAACCATAACCATAGAGAAACATTAAAACATGCTTGTGTTTCTGTTTTCGTACTAATCAGTTCATATAGGTTCAATACCAATAATAAATAGGAATTTAAGACCTGACACCAACCTGCTGAATCAATTGGCTATTTGTCATCCCGTTTGCCTCTGCCATTTTTTTAATCTTTGGAAAACAAACTCAATGCGTATTCCTATTGTACGAGATTATTGTTAACAAGCAAACTGTGAACTAAACGCTAGTATTTCGTTGTTTGCTTTTTTGACACCACTGACATGGTCTTCCTGTTTATACAGCTTGTTCTTCTTCCTTCAAAGAAGTAAGATTTTATTTCGCAACTGCGCCAACTTCTGGACGGGCAAGTCATTACTTCAAATATGTTTTTTCTTTGAATAAAATACTAAACCTCAGTTAAAGACATAAATAATAACATAGGTATTATATAATAACACATAAAGACATAATGAAAGACATAAATAATTATACATAATAACTAAAATTAAAAATAAATATTCCTTTTGGATATGAGAGAGCGGGGGGTTGGGGGGTTAAAGGAATAGTTCACCTAAAAGGAATAGGACTCACCCTCACCCTTTAAAATTTGTAAGCAGCCTGTTTTGGGTCACCATTGACTGCCATTGAATTTTTTTTCCTAATATGAAAGTCAATAGTGACCAAAAAAGCCTGGTTATAAACGGTTTATAAACAATGACAGAATTTTCATTTTTGGGTCAAGTATTCACTTGTATAAAACAATTGACCATGATGTCATTAACCAAAATCAAACTTGTAACATTTCATATCTAAGATTTTACATTCTAGTTCTCATGTTTTTGGTTTGGAACAAAATATGAAGATAAGTACATTTGCTTTGCAATTTGCTTTGGGGTATAACTATAAATTCAGCCAAAACTGTATTAGAACTTTTCTAATCTGTTTTTTACAGTAGTGGATTTCAGCACTAAGACAAGTCATTATTTAGACATCACAATATTTTATTTTTCTTACCACAGTGTGAACCCATGAACAGAGTACAACTGGTAACATCAACAATAATTTCAACAGGACAGAGGCACTAGAGCAAAAAAAAGTAAAAATTGTGTTGAATCATTTCAGAAGTTTAGTGCCAACAGACAAAACATTTCATTATATTGATCCTGACACTGCAAAATACATCTAGCAGACACACTTCAAAATTCACATGGCAATACTCATATAGCAGCAAAAAATATGGGTCTGCATAGCATTTAAAACTTCAATGGGTTCATCTTTGTCTAGCTTTAACTCCCAAAACACTTCAAGTTTCCCTGAGAAAAGAGAAAGTCTCATTGGTCTTTCCATTTTAATAACTGAAGCCATGGAGGTGATTTCCCAAAAAAACAATATGTATTTTGTGAGCTTTTGTTCTTTGCAAGACACTTTCTATAAAATATGTGAATACAGTAATTATTATATAGGTTGCTTTGAACTGTCCTCTTTAGACTTGCTGAATGTCCCAAGTTGTTTAGTGTTTACGTCTTTAAGCAGTTCGAGTTGGCGTTGGCCTCGCCGATAAAGATATTCTATGTACATGACGTCAGTCTTCTTGATGGCAGCATTGGCACGGAATTCATCTCGTATTCTCGGTATGAAGCCCGGCTTGTCCTGAGCTGCACGCAGAAACTGCCTATACAGGGATAAGACCTGTTTCTGGAGCTTGCTATGGCGTGCCATAGTGTGCTGGATCATAAACTCACAGCAGTCTTGAAGGGAATGACATTGATTACCTCAGCCTGCGAAGGAACATAATGTAATAAATGCTCTGAATTATGTTTCATAAAAACTTAAATTAAAGACCATTAATTTTTCTAATTGATATCCATGTATTATTCAAATGATTTATGAAAATGCATGTTTACATTTTACATGTATTTTTATCAGATTAATTTTCATATGCATTTTATTCAACTGTAACGTCAACAATCACCAAGTTTTGAACTTTGTTTTATTCAGCGTTTTGATTTCTGGTCTTGTTTGGATATTAGTGCATATTTAATTAGATAATTCCTCTTTTGCATCTTTAAACATAACACTTCAGAAGATGTGTAATACAAAGCAACTGGCTAAATGTACTTGATCAATAAACGGTGTAAGTATAATATATTCAATGTATGCATTCATATAATTGTTTTATCCAAATCCTAAATTGTTATGTTGTGCGAGACGATTTTAGCAAACACAAACATTTTCTATGTAGCCTTGGATTTACAGCAAACCACACTACTGTACACTGACACTTCTTGAAATTTCACGTCAAAGTAACATCATATGAACAGACTGAAAAATAATGACGGAAACTCCCTACCTTGTTATTTACGGCACGTGATGTCATTGGTAATTTTTATAACTCATCGAAGCCGTTTATTATTTATTGTAAGTTATAAAACGTCTTGACAGTGACAGCACAATCATATAACCAGTAACTGTAGTTCCCGAGGTGACCTGCGCTGCGTGTTTTCTAACTGGCGTGATGACGTGTTCCCTAATCACTGTAAACGCCGGATACACTGCCCCCTAGAGTCCAGGCTGTATAGCGACACACAACACGAGGCCGACAAGATTCAATGATTCAAGATTATTTATTCAGACATCGATTAGAGATCCGTCCATATTATATCTGCAACTGAAAAATACTGGGGGAAAAACAGTATAAAACATAAAAGAGACATAATAACATATTCAAGTCATTGGTGCAGGTCTCGTGTTTTCTCACGAGTTCATAAATCAAGTCTTCAAGGTCAAGTTTAAGTCTACAGTACATCCTTTTTTTAGAATCCGTGTTAAGTTTTAAATAGCTTATTTTGTTTAGTACAATTTACATATTTTTTAATTACAAGTTAATTAAATACTTTATATTTAAATAAAGTATATCGAGTTTCAAATGACAAAGGACATATTTTATGCAATTAACTGTATTCACTATGATAGAGATATCTATTTTTTCTGTAATGCCCACTGAGAAATTAGTATTCATTTTCATGGGTTTTTATCCAAACATTGTTGCATTTATTTGAGACAAAAAAAGAGCTTCTAAAAAGTCTTAAGTCATTTGCTTACCAGTCTAGTCAAGTCTCAAGTCAGTTTTTTGCCATTTAAGTGTGCGTTCCGATCTCTGTTAGAATATTATATTATATATACTAACATATGATTGAACATTTAGCTACTAGAGATTACTGACTGCTTACTTGTACAATTATTGTGAGATTAAATGTAGAGGTTTATCAGAACTGTTGTAGCGTTATAGAGCTTGAGAGTGGTGCATAGTTTAACAATCTCTTATACAGCATCAGGTTCACATCCATTCCTGAGCTTGAAGTATCTACTTTGCATTCTATTGATTTTATTGCACAGTTATTAAATAGATTGCTGAACATGTAAACCTTTTTTGGCACAGATAATAATATTTTGTTGTCTATACAGTGCATTACTAGATAGCAAAACTATCTGAAGGCACGATACCGATTGACTTAACATAAAGTCCAACGGTAAGCATATGTCTGGATACAGAATGGCAGCCTGAGAGTATACAGTACGTTACGTATCTCTGAGAACAGTCACTGATATCAGATATCCTAAAGCAGTGCAGCTGAGGTATAAAGCGATCCACGACGGATGTGGTTGGATGCAATATTATAGCACCCTAGAGCCGCAGATACTCAGCCAGGAAGACCACAAGGACTTTGGTGAGATTCTCTACAGTGTGACTGTGAACCTTGTCCGCTGTGTCCTCCATTGTGTGCAGAAAGGAAGGGAATGGTGTAGCGATTACGTGCAGCACTGGAACTCCTGCAGTCAGTGAAGAATATGATTAGGAACGGCGATATGTGTGTATGCAGATATTTCTGCTTGTCAAAGTAATCTATAATCTCACCTCTCTCAAGGAAAGGAGTATGATCATCTTCAACTGGCCCCATATTCACATCCTTAATGAAATAGGTCTGCTCTTTGGGATGGGAAGACAGGAGCCCCAAATCATGAAGTCTCTTCTCTTAAAAGGAAGGAATCAGAGGAACCAGAGGGTGGATATAAACTACCTATCACTGGGTCTATGTTTGTCCTTATAATTATAATTTGTATAACCGTATTATAATTTATTATCATCTTAAATTGTGTTACATATTGCTAACTAATCACTGAACTTCTTATTGTTAAATAAGTCAATCAGTCAGCTGTTTCTTCACAAAATCAGAATACTGGAGCCTCTCCTCCACTGGCATCCAATAAAAAACTAGCACAAATAATATAATTAATTTATTAATCATAATCTGCCAAATTGTCTAGTGATTTCCGACCGCATTTGGCAGGTGTTCATTTGAAGCGCTGCATATACTGTAAACATAGATAACTCAATAAATGGTACTTCCTTTTACAGTAAGTGGTTTATAGTGTGTCTAGTCTAAATTAAGCTACTGTAGATCAAACATTAGTTTTAGAGTCTTTATGGCCATTAATGATTAACCAGGATACCATAGTATTAATGGAAAGTCAAATCAGTCTCACCAGCAGCGATAAGGCGGTCAAACCAGCGAGCTGTGTTCTCAAAGTGATTCACAAACATGGGTTCAGGGGCACCAATAAGATCCAAAAGAACAAGGAGATCCTGCAAATATCATATATTTATGATTTATAAATACTTAAAGGGATCGAAAAACATATGTTATTCCAAAGCTGTTTGACTTTCTGTAGAATATAATAGACATTTTGAAGAATGCTTTGGATTACATAGTTAAAGTTCATTTTGGACCTCACTGATTTCCATTCCAAACAAAAAAACAAAGAGGCATGAGGTTAGTAAATGATGACAAAATGTAAATTTTTGTGTGAAATCTCTCTGTAAAAGCTAATGCACACACACACACACACACACACACACACAACCCTGACTTACCACGGAATTCAGCAGTGTGGTTTGTTCAGAACCTGGAGGGTGCGGAACGCGGGACATGGAGTCTGCAAGGTGCCGCGAACCATATAGTGAGTCTGCCTGGGACCACTGCTCGAAAGCTTCTCCTCCATCGAAGAACACCAACTGCAGCGTCACCCTCGACATTTTCTGAAGAAAAAACAGAATGTGAACAGTCAATCAAATCCCCCAAAAATCAATCATGATTCCAATCCAAGAGTTGTTGCTGCAGGATTCTGTTTACCAAGGATTTAGATTCATTTAAAACAATGGCAATCTTCCTACCACCTGGCCTTCTCTTCTTATCTAAACCCCTTCCAGTCATGGAGTGTTTTGTAGCTCTTGGCTCTATTACAAGTTAAACAACAGAACTGACTTCTACAGCACTGCGGCTATTCACAAGTGTGAAAAAAGCTTAAATGACCTCCTCAGAGACATGAGCCACTCTCTTCATCTCAGAGCAGCGTGTATTTATGAGCTGGTGGTGCTCTATGTCTCCAAATTTAGTTGGTAAACGAATGACCTCTGAAAACAGTCTTAAGATTCAGATGAAACACTTTCTCTTACAAGCTGTTTGTGCTTTTTGAGGTGTAGATCCAAAGCGGTGACCAGTTCCAGCATCATAGCACAAGGCACGGCTGAATCACTGGCGCCCACAAACACCTTCTGTGGGTCACTAGGGTCTGAAGGTATAAATTTGGAATCATAGTGACAAGCCAGAAGCAGTCGGCGAGGAGCCATTGGGTCCAACACGGCCAGGACATTAGAGAAGCTAACAGGGCCACGAGGGGTTTCAGAGATGAAGGAGTCCACTTCTACAGACCAGTCCGCCGAAAGAGAATGCAGTTGAGAAAAGATGTGCTAGGATCACAGAATAAATAAGACATCAGATTAGAGCATATTTAGTAAGATCTGAGATTTAACTGAACTAAAATCCAGTCTAAAAATCGAATGTGTCTCACTTTTCGAACGGCCCTACTCCCACGGCTTCCTGGCTGGCGTTCAGTGAGAATGGGACGCAGCTGGGAATACCACAGTCTTTCCCAATTCACCTGCGAGACGAGCCACTTCACTTGGGCAACAGTGGGTTTACCTGGCTGGTGACTCAGCTATGAAAGATTAAAGATGGTAAATGTGGAATGTGAACGATAAGGGAAATTGTCTTTTGTATGTAAATGTAAAATAAAATTGCAACAAAAATACACTGGAAAAAGCTGGGTTTAGAGTTTTAGAGATGCTATAGAAAAATCATTTTTGGTTCCTCGAAGAGCCTACAGTGGTGGTAAAAATGATTAAAACACTGGTATTTTCACCAGCTAAAAAATGGTTCTAAGTCTGTTATTTCTGTCTTTTGCTGTAGTGAGTCAGTAGGAAATATCAGTTTACATTTCCAAACATTCGTTTTCCCATTAATTTTACTAATCCAGTAAGGTTTTTGTTTGCACAACAGTTTGAGTCTAACAACAGCCAGAGATCTGATCTCATCATCATTATCCAGTCTGACTGGGATGACATGATGAAATATAAACAAACTGAGACTAAATCCAGAAGAACTGTGACAACGTCTCCAAGATGCTTCAAGAAACCTACCTGTCAAGCTACAGTAATGTTAAAAGTTTTAGGCACTCGTGTAAAAATATTGTAAGACAAGGATTGTCAAAAATAATGTCATATAAATATATTTTCTAATTATATTTTTTTTAGAACCTTTTGTGGATTAGAATGGATATTAAATGCTTTTCATGAAACCTAATGAAAATTCTTAGTTTTAAGACTGTAAGAATTTGCTAGTATAACTGTGGACCAGCAAAAAACAGCTGGGTCTACAATATTTTTGTTTGTTTTATTGGAATATTGTAGCTGGCCAAACAACTCAGGACCAGCTAAAGACCATCTAAGACTAACGTTGCATAATGCTTTAACCAGCCAAAAAAAAGGGCTGTTATGTTCTAAAACACTGCTACAAATGACTGAAAAGTACACAGGAAACTAAAAAACATTAAAACCAAATGCCTTACCTTGTCTTTAAATAGGTCAAGAGGTTTAGGAGATAAATCATACTCTAGGGTTTGGTGATTAGATAGTGATACTGCCAGTGTTAATGTCATCGCCACCAGCAGGCACAAGCACAGAAGCAGTATTCGCACGCGGCACATGCGTGAGTGGTCACAGCGCGCGACGGAACACTTCCACCTGACGGTCGCCGCTTTGTACCGTATGCTGTTCATCTTGTGTTTGCGAGAGATGCCAAATTAGGATTAAACCTGCATGGAAAGTAAATGCAATAAGCAGTTAAAAATCACAAAGCTGACTTATTGTTATTGTTACAATCTGGTGCATTTTTATTTTTAATGCATGCATGCAGTTATAATAACTGATAAACTAGAACACTTATATGCAACAGAATTAGTAATACAATACCATACTGCTAAATAGTGAAGAGCACAGGACTGATTCGTGCAAACAGCAAAATTAAATGGCGAAGCACTAAACTTGTTAGTTCCCATAAAAGAAGCAGAGTCACAAAGCAGGTTTTGCCAAACAGACACTCACCAGCAGCAGTCCGGGACTGGCATAGGCACACCGCTGCTCTATCAAACAAACGAACAGAAATGACCAGCTCATGGTGCTGATCGACGAGAGGATTGAGTCTAGGGAACATTCGTCACAAACGCCGGTCTCTTTCGTCCTTGACATGCATCTCGATGCAGCCTGTAAATAATCGTATTCTCAGTTCTGCAGTCGATGTTATTGAGACAGAACAGGACAGCGATCTGCGCAGCTCACTCTGGCGGGTCCTTTCTGTACTCCTACTTTGGGCAGTATTACAGAACAATAAATATGACATATATTTCATATTCACATGCATTTGAACATAACTGTAGGGATGCTACTATATACAGTCAGCATTCAATGATAAGTTTAAAATGGTTAGATATTTAATTAAATTAATAGAGATTAAAGGGAAAAGGTTGATTTTGGCAGATACCTATTTTATTTTTGTATTAACTTTTGCACCTTATCTGATGCAGTGCACTCCTAGTGTCAGCAAAGGGAATAACAAAAAAATGGATTTCAAACAGGTTTCCGTAATATTCTACTGTAATGTAACTATTGTAATCATAACTATTATGTCGATGGATCAAAGAATTTGACGGGATCTTCCTCGCGGAGACAGCCACGCCTCCAAGTCACATCATTGGTTGGGAAATGTTGCTAGTCATGCAAGTCTTAATTTCCAAACAGCGGTACAGAGACAGTGTTTTAAAATCTTCAAAAATCTGCATACATATGGATTACTTGAAAGTGAAGAAAGTTTTTTAATAGTAAACAAAATATAAGTTTTACTACGTGCATGGACAAACACCCCGGTAACCAATTGTCACGAGGTCCGTGTAAAGGACCTACTAGGAAAAGCTGATGCCTATCATTATCCAATCAGCATCAGACTTGAAGCGGATTGGCTCTTTTCTTGTCCAATGTCATTCTAAGAAGTTCTAAGTTGGAGGAGATTTAATTTACTTGAATAGCCGCATAATATTGTGCATTCCTTAGAGAATAGTTCAGGTAAGCCAACTATACATTCACAAGAAAATATACATGCATTTAAAAAGTAAAGTTTAACTTTAAAAACTTTAAACAAAAGCGACATATTAGTTATCAAACAAGTATGCGAAGCTGTTTACACACCAGCGTAAATTACGTCCCATATTTTTAAATAATATGAAATCGAATAGTGCGCGAAATTATTAGTACTCACTTTAAAAAATTAAATGCTGTTGTTTACAATGTATAATACGCGTGTTGTATGTGTGTGTTTGTTTCTCTAGGTGTTAAAATATACAAACATTTGCTACATAGTATGACTAATAGTTATATCATAACTATATATAATAATTCATATATAAATTATGATTGATTAAAAACATACTTTATGTATCCACAGGACACCCTAAAAACATGATGCAACGCTTTGAGTTAAACCAGACTTGCATCCATAGTCTGAGGAATCACCCTCACCTTCTATCTGAAATCAATGAGAGAAGTCAGCTGCTTTATTATTTATGCTTAATCCATATTTTGTATGCATATGTTTTGAAATATGGAAGGGGGCATGTGATATATACTAAAATATATGGCCTGTGTTTGTGTCTGCAGAATCAGAGTCGGAAATTGAAGACACACCATTATCTTGCACACCACCACAATTCCTAAAAGCCAAGAACATGTACACCTACAGTCGCATGAACAAGTATACAGGTGAAGTTTTTGTTTGTAAAGAATTAAAAGAGAAAAAAAACCTTACATTGTATAAAATGGTATTTGTTTTCACTTACACTATTGTATGCATACATTTATAAACAGTACGGTTAAATGTCAAAAAGAAGGACCCACAAAGCAAAAACTCTGAGCGATTTATCATAAATGCCGTGGAGGAGCAAGAACACAAGCTTGTGTGTGACAGACAAAGCAGTTTGTCAGAAGTCCAAACTGCGGAGGAGAAAGACCTGTGGCCTGTTGATGATAGCGAGCCATCACAAAGCTCTATAGACTCCAACTCTACAACTTCCTCTTTCAATACAGGTGAAAAATCCTGTGTTAGATATCAATTAAATCCACAACTTAAAGGATACTCATGGTTATTTTTGTTATCAGGAAGCACTGAGGATGCATCTAGCTGTAGTTTCTGTGAAGACCAGACAGGAAGTGTAGATGGAAGCCCAGGGAGAAATATACTGGATACGCCTCCATACAGGTTTGTATATTGGATATGTCCTTCATGTTTATGAATAGAGAAAACAGCTTTGAAATATACACGTGTGCAAACTTGTAACTCATTTTTATGTTTTGCTATACCTTCAGATCAGGAATTCTTCTAAATGACCCCATGCTTGGAGCTTTTCCGGCTGCATGGAAAAAGCATGTTCCTTTCAGCCCTATCCTACCAAAAACACCAGTGCTGCCTTTGCGTCCACCTCTGTGGGAGGCAGAGAGCCTGACCCTCAACCCATCTCTGCTCATATCACCTTCTCAAGGCCTGAGTCGCTCTCTCCATCCAGAAGGACGAGAGGCACTAAAAAGTAAAGATAATCCAAACAGGACTATGCATACTGTATAGTACTTGATTCATTCTGTATTAATTATAGACTAGCAAGTATACTACAATCCCAGTAAAAATATACAAAAGCTGTCACTTCAAACAGTGCACATTTGTACATAGTTTCCTCTTAAAAGGTGCATTACATATTAATACATCAAGTGTGCATATTTGCATCAAACTGGTACATATTGGTGCCTTATGAAAGGGTACCGCCCACCTGACAGCATGTGTGTATTAAATAGAAGCATTAGTTGTTTTATGAATAATGTATTGTTGAAACCTTTAGGCAAAAATCTGCTTGGATCCAAATGTGCACATTACTGAAATTACAAACAAGACAGTGTTGCTGTAATGCTGACTGAACAATATTTTTTCACCCTAACAGCATTATTCGAGGACGTGTGGGTCACCCCAGAATCTACCGTCTTAAAAAGTCCCAGTTTGCCAGGCAGCTTCGGAAATGAATCAGTAGGCCACATTTTGTGATTCCTTTTTACCTGCGTATACAGATCACAATTAAAATCTGGGATTTACCCCCAGAGACCCAGCAAAACAGAACAGCAAAGCTGGTGTATAGCAATAAAACAATACGTTCACTAAAGTAGTGTTTCTACAGTGTCTAGGGATGAATATGAGGCTTATATAAAATACAATGCTGTGCATGAGTCTTCAAACTTTTGGATACTGTTCTCACACAATGGAGCCCGTTTAAAGAATTGTAAAATTGATTTATTCATGTTTCGTTATTTTCTCATTGATATAACAGTACCAATAACAATACTCCAATTAAAACATTATATTTAAAATTTATATTTAACATTTTCCTTTGATAAGAATATTTGCATTTCAATAGACAATTTACAACTTTGAAACTATTGAAAATAGTGAAATTTTGCTACCCTTAATGCAAACCAGCATTTCAATTCCAAATTATAATCCAGTGTAATTTCTGTCTAAAAAAAGGTTTTCATAAAGACATTTTTAAGAGTGAATGTATAATACATCATGAATATGCTTGGGTCATTTCAAAAATGTAAAACCAGAAAACATAATGTAAATTTAATTGAAGAATCTGCGAATAAGCAATTTTGTGAATCGGATTATGTGATTCTTTTGTACAGACTTTCAACGTTTCACTAAAAATGTTACGCTGAAAATAGCAATGACCAAAATTGGAATTAGAAAAAAATCGAAGAATGTTCGCTACCTGACTTTTGGACCCCTTTTGTATATTAGATTAGAGAGATGTATGTTCTCTGTTCTTCAAATTGGCAGATTGTCTTGAGTGCCGGAAGTAGCAGCAGTCTGTCCTTCAAGAGCGAGGAAGAGAACAACAGCTATGAAGATGAGACCCCAAAACAACTCGTTCCTCTGAAGAGATCAAGAAAAGTCTGTTCACACAGGCACACTTCAAGAAGAGGACGTGTTGCAACACAGCAAAACCCCAAGAAGAAATGTGTGAACGGCTTCATTATGTTCTGCCGAATTAACAGAAAATTATATATCAGGTATGTATGAGTATTATTCTTCAATGATAAAACAACTATTAGATACATTTAAATATATAATGGTAGACGTTTGATTTTATTTCGGAACAGATCCTATCCTGGCATCTCATCCACTACGGTCACCAAAGAGTTAGCCAGTCTATGGCACATCTTGCCCAAGAAGGAGAGGCGTTTGTACTGGTAGGAATTCTCCAAACTTCATTCAGGCTTGTCTGTTGCAATGCCACTTTATATAAAACCTTCTCCGTTTTTAGCTTGAAAGCCTGGAGCTTCAGTTGCCAACAGAACCGCAATGTACGTGCTCAAAAACACGAGGCAGAAATGAAGGCAGAACGCCTTGTGCTCAGTCCACTGCACATGTTACTGGCGTACAGAGACAAGTATGCAGCTGTCAAATGAAGGTCTTCACATCTCGATTACAAACTGCACTGAGAATACGCTTGAAAGAAAAGCAAGCCGAATAGACTGCATTGTATAGTTCAATACAGTTTTATTAAGGTTAATCACTGTTGTGATTTAACACAATTGCATCTCAGGGATTTTAAAATACCTAACTTATTGTGTTTTATGTGATTTTGTATTGTTCTACTGATTTTATCATCATAGAGCATATTTACATTTTCAGTGTTTTAATGCATATAGAGTTGTCAACATTTTTCATAGTGACTTTACATTGTTAGATTAAACATTTGAACTTTTTATAACTTATTTATAACACATGGCAATTGTTAAGTATCTATCTTCATATATTTATATATTTATTATAATGTTTATGTCAAGCTGTTTTATAGGGGAGGAACTCAAATATGTTTCCCAAGAGAGTTACCAACCTCATGAAAGTTGTTCTGGTTTGTACTGTGCTGTTAATAAACCGTAAATGAGTTCAGTTTGTTTGGGTTTTCAAGCTTGCATGAAACCTGCACCAGTGAAACATCTCAAAAGAACTTGAACGTTGTCATTTGTCAGTTGCTTCATGCATTACTACATAACCTCAAATGTGTTTGTTCATTAAATATTTTAGCTAATTTGATTAAGCGTTCAGTCTCCGATGGCTTCATGTATCACATCTTTACATGTTTAGATCCATGTTGCAGATGTTCACCTCCCAAATCAGTGCAAAAAAAAAAACAATATCTAGACTTGTAGTCCCTGCATTACTCCCCAGGTGTCGTGTTTAAAATGTTGCTGATTTTGTGTAGTTGGGCAACTGCACAAAGGGACTCTTCTCTCAGATGCTGGTTGCTAATGCGAAGCTTCAACACCTCCGCCAGAAGAGCCACCTTGTCTCTCTTCTCCTGAATCAGAAGGCAAAGGAACACATGGCGCTTGTTTGTCCTCTATGAGGGCATATAGTACACTCATTTATTAACTGCTAAATGAGCCTCACCTTCAGCAGATCACTACTCAGTCGCCTAAGCATCCCTTCCAGGTGAGAGAGTTGGTCAGGAAAGTCAATGAATACATCACTGCTAAAAATAACCATGCAAGGCAATTAACATTCATACACTCTTTAAAAATAAAGGTTTTCATAGTAATGCCAAACCATTTTAGTTCAGTGAACAGAACATATTTTTTAATCATCTAAAGAACCTTTTTTTCTATTAATATAAACCTGGAATGGCACGATTGCATGGATGTTAAAGGTTCTCTATGGAACTATAGATAAAGAACCTTTATTTTTAACAGTATATGTTTTAAGGTGTGTTTACTCAAATAATGAACTTAGCAACAGTTTCAAAATTACAATGTTTAATCTAAAAACAGTATTAAATTAATAAAAATACGGCCAGCTTACTCCATATCTTCTCCACTGCAGTAGGCACTGGATTGGTGGATCTTGTAGGTTCCATTGGGTGGTGTGTCTGGTCTGCTTGATACAGGACTCATTTCTGACAAAAGGGTTGCCATCCTTTGTGCTGGAAATATATTGTAACCATGGCATTAACCATTTTTATTAATAAGTCATTGAATTAATTGTAAAGCCAGCTTTTTAACCTATATCATTGTTATAAGTGACTGCATGATTCCTTCATTCATTCATGTACAAATCATGTACAAATCATTAAACCACTTGAAAAATTTGGATTCATTCAGGAGGGGAGCACCACAGCTGCGTGCTACGTGTACTATTTTTGCTGACATCTAGCAATTTGGTTTCTAAAAATGTATGTTATTCAACATTACAGTTTATTACATTTTTTGCTTTCTCCACAAAAAATGACAATTGCATTGGATATGTTGCAAAAATTGCTAATTACAGTGACATCAGCTCTAAATAAAAAGCTACAGTATTGCAGATGGCACTTATACATTGGCTTTTGTCAAAATCATCAGGACCACAGTATATGAACAACCTTAAATTAACATATTTGACCGATGATACTTACTCTCATATTCTTGGGCTGCTTGAACTAAACTATTCCAGTCAAGATCACAGGCTGCGTTTGGCAGGGGCATGAGTTCAGGATCAGCATGTCGGTCTCTGTCCCAAAGGTCAGATTCGGCTTGCTCAGGCAATGCTACACATTGTAGGAAAAGACAACCACTGAGTGCCAATGTGTACTAAAAACATCCCAAATCTCTGTGAGTCAAGGTAATACCAGTTGAAACGCAACCATTAGAATATATTTAACAAAGTAAAGCTTCATAAAAGGAATAGCTCTTGCCTGTTGGACGTGATTGCAGGTGGAGATGGATGGGTGTGAGTGGAGGAGAGTCTGGGTTAGTTTGACTGAATAACGGCAAACTGCTGCAAAGCCCCGCCTCTTTTTGTTGAGGTGATGACTGGAAAGAGACACAACACAACATGGCAACACTGCTCACATACCAATACTCAGAAAAACAATACCTGCTTTTTCACATCATTGTCCTAAGCTGTCAGGTTGTTTAGGGTCATATGCTTGAATGTGAGCCAAATAAATCACATACTGAATCACCCTGAGTGCTGTCCTCTGTGTCATCCATCACAATGAGTTTTTTCAATTCCTCCACCACTGTGCTCTTGCGAACGAGCCGCGGGGAACATGCTGCTCGCAGTGATGCAATCACCCGAGGCTGACCAAACACATTCCTTGAGTTCACATCCACCTGACTGAAAAATATGTTAAACCACCGCAAAACAAACTACTAACAAAATTAGTTTCAGATGATTTATCGTTTTTGACTCTACAAAATGCAGCTCAAGTTAAAATAAAAAAGTTAAGGTCTCTTGGCCATTTTGTTTTAGTTTTCATTCCATAAGCAGAATGAATAACAAAATTAATAATACTCTAAACGCTAAATGCCTCAATTGACCAGTCAGAATCAGAAGTATTTCAGTGAGATTTGTAGAAACCTAACAAAATTAACCATATTGTAAACGGTTACTTATTTGTGCTGGTGGTAGTAGCAATTTTAAAATATGTATTCTTTCATTAATTACTCACCCTCATGTTTTTCTAAACCCATAAAACTTTTGTCCATCTTCATAACACAAATTATGATATTTTTGATGAATTCAGAGTGCTTACTGACTTACTTGAAATCATCCATGTGACATCAGTTTTTCAACCGTAATGTTATGAACCTGAAAGAAAACTTAATAAAATCATAAAATTAAGGTTGAAACACTGATGTCACATGGACTATTTTATGGGCTTTGAGTGTGTCAGTTACATTGCTGTTTATCTTAATTTGTGTTCTGATGATGAACCTCTCATGGGTTGGGAACAACATGAGAGTAATTAATGACAGAACTTATATTTATAGGTGAACAATATCTTTAAATGCATTATTATTTGCAACACTAGACTATTAGCACAATACACAAGACTATTAGCTAGTATTATAATAAAAAGTACATTAAAAATAATACGAACACCCTTTAAAGATCTGCTTACCTTTCTACATGGTTGTGCTTAGTGTTTCTGACATCACTGGTTTCTCTATGTTGTGTGTACTGTGTCTTTTGTTTTGGGTTGCAGTCATGTTTAGCTTGGCTGGCTTTAAGTTGACATGACCGACCAGGGTCACCCTGAGATGGGTTAATATCAGCGTCAACACTCCAGGTAAATCTCTCATGACTTGCCTTTTCCAGTTTTGGACAAAGTGTTGCAGGCTGGTCTGCTCTAAACTGGCGTTCAGGGAACAGATGTATTGTGTTAATAGAAAGACGATCCTTGGTAGAAATTTCCTCAGTGAATGAATTCTGACTCTGACTCCAGACGGGTTGGTCATTTCTAAGAGGTTTCCTATTGGGTTCCTGCAGACTGAACAAACTGAGGTCCTGGTGCTTGATGAGACGTTCCTCTCTTGGCTGGAGTTGGCTGAAGTGCTCTTTGTCAGGTTGATTTGAGGTCGGCGAAGTTCGAGAAACCACAGCTCTCATCAAAGGTGGCTTTTCCACCACAAAAGTTTTAACTTTTTGTGGTTTGGAACACAAAGGGCTGGCAGAAATAAAACACAAAGACCACAGACACACACATATCGTAGACACATAAAAACAAAGAATAAAGTAGGCGGTCCATATGTTGCAAAAGGAGATACACTGTAAGCATAAAGATAGACCCATTTTAAAATCATGAAAGTAATTTCATTCCATTTTGAATGTCCTTTTTTCTTTGTGGTGTTGGTAATTTCCAGCAATACAGCAAATCAGACTCAGATCTGTACAATGTAGGGTCAGAGAACTCTA
Source organism: Enteromius trimaculatus (assembly GCA_032361065.1). NCBI lineage: Eukaryota > Metazoa > Chordata > Actinopteri > Cypriniformes > Cyprinidae > Enteromius > Enteromius trimaculatus. The sequence goes on along the minus strand of JAUMHP010000078.1, from coordinate 8,061,939 downwards.
ATGCAATGTGGTGGGAATGTCCCAATTCTTTACTGATGTCCCACCCCTCCCCGTGGGATCTCATGGGTGGGAGAGAAAGGAGGGGCACAATAATATTACAAGTAATAAAATCCTGGCTGAAAAGCAATCGTGGGCCATCATGGAAATTCAACATAAATTGAACATACTGTTCATTATGACATGATTTATGCATCTCACCTGGTTTCAAAAATAGCCGTTTTGGAGCACGGAAGAGGCAAAGAGAGAGCAAAGAACTCCTTCAAGTTGTTTGTAGAAGAAGATCCTTTTAAAGACGTTTTTGTGGACTGTGCAGCATCACAGTGTTTTGATCGTGGGATTTTTGGACTGTAGAAGCCCGGCTGTGTCAGCGGGTGCAGCTTACGACTGCTCCTGGGGGACTCAGCAATGTTCTTGGCATCTCTACCATTCAAGCAGAAGTCATTAGCATAGGGTGAAAAAGCACTTGATTCTCTATTTGGCTGGAGAAAATGCGCCTACAAAACAAAAAGAATGATAAATTGTCATGATTAAATGCCCTGAATTAACTGATTGTTACTTATCTTTCAAATGCAGTTTCCTTTAATGTCAAGAACCAAAAGCAATGGGAAGCATTAACAAAGTAAATTTAACTTCATGTACTTTTTTCAAGTAGGCTATCTTTACCAAATTTACATTTTTAGGAGAAGTTAACTTCAAAATGCTTATTTTAAAATTCAAGACTCAAACTCTAGCTCTGTGGCCTATTCTAATTATTTAATTGATAATGTCAATAAAAGTGCTAGACATTAACAAATGAAACATTAAGTCAAATGGAAAATATAAACCATTGCCTAACTTTAGCATTATATAGCAAATCCTGGTAGATAGTGGTGATTGCTACAATATTATTAGTCTTTAGTGCTAAACTTAAAGTCAAGCGTGGCTTGACTAATGAAATTGGCTATGGTACAGGTTTGTGCTTAACTGGGAGGAGGGGTGGTCAAATCCTTAGGGAAAGGTTCATAAAACATTCTTGGATATGTTTGTTTTCAATCAATCGTTTCAATTCACAAATTGCATTGCATGATTAATTAGTGATTTTGACTTATCCAATAGTAGCACTTAAAAAAGCTCTAATCTACAGAAGAGTACAGTAGACGTTATCATCTTTTTAAGCAGATATTATGAGAAAGGTATGGAGTACACAAAACCAAATAAAATAAAATAAAAATACAGTCTTACTC
>JAUMHP010000078.1:8043789-8054377 GCA_032361065.1 Enteromius trimaculatus | reverse complement strand
AAAAAAAATAAGTTAGTTGATAATGCTAATATGTGCAGAGATGCACTCGTTTTTTACAGTTCCGTCAGATACTGATATGCTGCTAATTATTTTCATGTTGTAGCTGATAAACAATAAAATTTCCAATATTGCATTTTTGCCCAAAAACATTTTACAAATGTCTACATGTAAACACCATTTGGTAAGACAACTATGCCATGACTAAAACATTTTTTAGCATGCCAGTGATTGGCATCACCTGCCCATAAACCGCACATAAAAACAAAAATAGACTGCTTTGCATGCAGGTCAGATTGCCTCTTCCTGTTTTAATGGAGGTTCTTGGAATCTTAAAATAAGCTGCAATTTGTACCAGTTTTACCAGTCCTGAATTGCTGAAATCACTAATCACATTATCCTTACCGACTCCCCATTTTGCAGTCCATGATGCAGGGAGAGTCAAAGTCAGCGAGGAGGTCATCCATAAGGTTGTAATCCTGCTCGTCACGCTGAGTCACACCATAGTATCCAGGAACGAAGGGCCACAGCGAGTCACTCATGAGCTGCAGAAAACACTGCTGCTCACTCTCGCAGTACTTTTTCAGCAGCCTTCCATCACTCCCTGTCTGAAAGTTTCCTAAAAGACCAAACAAAAACACGCCAACACAGCAACACCACCACCATTAGCTTCAGATCCATTTCACGTGGCTTTACAACAAGGCTTAAATGTGATCACAGACCACAAGACCACTCATGAGGTTCAATTATTCGAAATTGAGGTTTGAGCGTCCATTGGTGTATGGTTCGTTGGGATAGGATTACATTATGATGACATTAGGCCGAAATGCAACTATTTGAAATCTGAGTGTGCAAAAACATCTAAATGTTGAAAAAATGTTGTCCAAATGAAGTTCTTAGCAATGCATATTACAAATAAAAAAAAAGTTAATACTTTTATGGTAGGAAATTTACAAAATATCTTCATGGAACATGATCTTTATATAATATCCTAATGATTTTTGCCATAAAAGAAAAATCAATCATTTTGACCCATACAATACATTTTTGGCTATTGCTACATATATACCCGTGCTACTTAAGACTGGTTCTGTGGTCCAGTGAAAACGTTAGCTTTCCGACAAATCACAAAAAAGGATAATCAAAAACAGATGAACAAGCAAACCTGCATGGCCGACCACCTGCACCCAGGGTGAGCGCTTTTTCACCGTCACTGGAAGTGGAGACCAGTTCACCATATTCTTTGACTTCTTCCACTGATCAGTCTTCGAAGAGAGGATATGAAAGTCACAAACAGATAAATGACTCGCATATCATTTAACACCCTACGACTACGAGCCGCCACACGGTACACAATGGTTCCGTACAGGGTTGTTTGTTGCCAGAGACTTTTCTTGTCTTCTCTTTTGTTCTCATTTTCCTATAAAGTGAGCCACACTGGGGCACTGAGTGCATTCAGTCAACCTCAGACTCCAACGGGCAACTCCCTCTCCTCTATTAACCATAGGTCGAGTTTTTCCCCGTGTGGCAAATCATTGACGACAATCTCGGACTAAACAAAGTCATCAAGCAATACCAAGTGGCTGTGATTAAGAAATAGCTAATCTTAGAAGGACGTTCATGAAACATTTACAGACAGCAGTTGTTTTGCTGCCAGATAAAACGAAGGAGCCGATGTGCCATGTACATAAAATAAAATCTCTCCCCCCCCCCCCCAAACGTTTTATTTTTTGATGCGAGCATACATTTGTTCATGAAATAATAATTAACTGTCATTGCATTTTTGACATTCTGATTTTGGCAAAATAAAAAAAGGCAACATAACCCCCTTCAGCTGATGTATCATAAACCTACTATACACAATAAGCTATGCCACTGTAACACATGACTGTATGCGTTATGACTATATACAGTAACAATGAGACAATCAGTCCATCGAGTGTAAAGATCCTTCAAGTGTTTACGGCGTGTGACGCCAATTAACCTTCAAACCTGTGCTCTCAAAGCTCAAACACTCACTCACTCTTGGCTAGTGGAAAACCAGTCAGACAAGAGTGAAATTCTCCAGAACAAAGCAGGAGAGGCCCACCACACAGCGCTGGAGATGCATCCATCTGCTGACCTTATAAGTTCAGTTTCAATGGACTATTTACTCACTATTGTGATTTTCTCAATGGACGGTTTTTTTTGATCCATAAAATCAAATCCCATTCAACAGTACCAACAAAAGGATTGGAGACCGTGTAACTCCTACAGCAACACAATGCAGATTACATTCAAGCACCTTTACAGTTGCAATGATGAACATTCCTTGCTGATTTTATGACACGTCATTGAGTTTGTATGCGACTCACTGTTATCACAATGATGTTGGTAAATGGCCTTCTTAAGAGACATTTGTAGCATTTGGATGCACTTCTACACCGATCTCTGACTCCAGTACCATCACAACATGAGAAGAAGGGATGTAGTTTAGGAAAACGTGTGGAATTTTTCCCTTCATTTACAAACAAAGATCTTATGACCTGACGCCCATAGCGTTAATCAGTTATAATGAGGATTACTCAATAACTGCACAGGCCTATTTCGATCTGCGGCATGCACACTTCTATTCAATGCATCTTTTTCAAAGCATTTATTTAATCTTAGTTTCCACATTTACTTGTATTGGTTATATCTGTTAATATTTAATGAACCTAAAGTCACAAGAAGTAACAACGGACAGTTGCATTTTTATTACCTTCAAGATCAATAAATGTAACAAATGTATTGTTTATTGTTAGTTAACAAACCACGTTTTGGTATTGCTTCATGATACCAGCAAGATGTAGTAGTAGTTAGTATTATTCACTGGTTTCCCAGTCGGGCTACTAACTAAACAGACATTAGTAACTATTAGACACTTGTGTAGTCCTAAGTGACTAGTTAGTAGCATATTACTAGAAATTTTACTAATAGTTTGATTGCACTATATTGCCATTTGGCTAATAATTTTATATGATAACTAAAACAACAGTATATAATTAGTTAAAATGTTACAAGCAGCAATAGATATCTATTAGTCTCATGTAAAAGTGTGAAAATATCAAATAAATATGTAGCCTGCAACGCTGAGTACCTATCAGTTACAAAAGGGTGTAAAATGTGTTTAGGTTTAAGTATAGATACCATGCCAAACATTTTTCTTTAATTAAAAGTACCTAAATGAAAGGAAAACGTATCTGCATTTAACTCCATTTACGTATTTAAAAATAGACTTGATGCTTGAAAATGCAAGCGTTTAGTTTAACAACTCTAGTAAAGTAGAAGTTCCTCAAAGTAATAGGTTAACTGAATAGGTGTTAGTAAATACCTTATCTAATCAACAGCTGCAAGTAAATTGTAAACTAGTCTGGTTCCGACTGAATTATTTAATAGAAACAATAAAAGGCTAGCAATATGAAACCAAATACATGTTAAAATAGTTTGTCTGAGTTTCCTCACCGTGTGCGGTTCACCTGAAGACTGGTTATATTCTGAGAAGCCCATTAAATCCTCTTCGCACTCCTCGAAAGAAGACGCAGGCGAGAGGCCGGTTGAGGACGAGTTGGACAGTTTTCTCAGCGCCAGGGACGAGGCGGGAGAGCCGCTGAGCCCGCTGTCCGAGCAGATGGACTCCTCGTCGGGGTGAGGAGAGCCCGAGCAGGGTCCGCATTCAGTGGAACACGGCTCGCAGGTAACAACCAGCTCAGGAACAGCAACGCGAGCGAGTCTGGAGAGATGCTCCACCGGCTCCTCGGGATGGCTGGGGTGGTGGATATCACCCATACCCGCGCAGGGTGCCGGGGTATCGGGCGTTTTAGTCATCACGCTGCTTCTGATCTACAAGATCATTGAGGCTGTTGATGGGTTTATCCAGATTAGGGCCAAACCCTAACCGGCTCGCGCTGGGCACTACCGCGCCTTGCGTGACGCGTCGCGATGCTACTGCAGAATAAAAAGCAATATTGGGCCACTCTCAACGCAGTTAAGTGCCGTGATTACATTCTTTCAGCCCTAGAAAATAAATAATAGTAATCACCTGAAAGATTTAAAGAACTCCCAATTATTTACGTACAAACAACGTTGATGCGTCTTTCAGCAGTAGTTTTAAATGTATTATTTGCTCAATGCATAGGCGTGTTGTTAAAGCGTTGAGTTAATAGACTGCACATATTTGCCCCGCCCACTTTTTTTTAAAGCTACAGAGCCAAAAATGAGCCGGTCAAAAACACATTCAATTAGATTTACAGCGCCACCTAACCTGTGGTTGACAAAACCTGAGTACAGGATCAAATAATGTGATTTTCTTAATAGGCCTTTAACATATTGAGCATTTGGATAAAGTACTTAAAGGCACAGTTCAATATATTTCTTCTTAAAATGTTTGAGGATGTGGAGTCCTAAAAATGATGCAAAATTTAATAAACCTGCCCACACAATGTTCTAGAGTCATACAACAGTCTTTACATACTGACAAATTAAAGCAACGTCTGATTCCTGAACAAAAATTAGATTTTAGTCAAACTGATGCATAACGTCCCTAAAAATTCTATAATCTATAGAGCATAGGGTCGTTTTATGTATCTAGAAAGGTTAAAAAAATGATGGCCTCATTACCACAATTAAAGACAAATTTAATTAATTTGATATTCTACATACAACATTTTAGTGGGGTCACATTAAAAATAAGAGACTCTGTGAGAAATGGCAAAAATTATTAAATGGCCACAAGTGAAGCAATCTTAGATGCCAAAAGACATGATCTCTGCAGCATGTACATTTATACATTTGGCAGATGCTTACTTGGCAACCTATAAAGACAGACTTTATCAGTACCTTGGATTGAAATCTGTAACTTGCAAATGCCATGCTTTATCAGTTGAGTTATGGGAACATAACCTGCATAAATTTAAAACATATGACTCTCCATTATGCTCAGTGAAATAATTCCAGAGTGTCTGTAAAGAATAGACATGAACTGAAAAATCCTTTTATATTTAAAAAAAAAAAAAAAAAAAAAGCTTTGTTTTTCAGTATCTCACAAAAACCAAATATGAGAGCATCTAAAACAGACATAAAAACAAAGACACATATATATATAAACAATAACAGTGGCCAAACAAACACTAATTAATAAAATGTACACAGGAATGTGTTAAAAACGGTATATCCTGAGGTCATACTTTGGGACACTTCTGGTTTACTTCAAGTCTGATATGGCAACAGTCTCAAGAACCCCCATCACAAAACCACGTAACTGCATTTTTAGTCAAGCCCAAAAGTTCATTTGGGGTAAAGAAAACAAACCGCTTTCAAGTCTCATTAGTATGAATGTCTACAATACAGACACGTCTGTACACAGTGTTTAAAAAAAATGATTGTCCAAGTTTTCAGTCTCAGTCTTTCTGCAAAAAGCCTTGATAGACATCTGTATCCACCAAGATTAGTGTCCCGTGTCAAGGTCCCGCATGTAGTCCTGCAGGGCCTGGAGTCGAGCGTCAATCTCTGACAGGTCAGCACCCGTGTCAACAGATGTGTCTGAGCAGGAAAATTACACTTGACTTACATGTGTATGCTATTGGTTACAGACTCATACACATTAATAATAATAATAATAATAATAATAATAATAATAATAATAATAATAATAATAAATAAAACAGAAATGATGTGGTACCTGCTGCCCTCATCCTTTGGGCTGGGGTGCTACACAGTGGTTTTTTGTTTGTGTGTCTTCCTCTGGACTAGATGGGGAAAAAACAATTAGAATTATCTGAGAATTATTATTCACAGAAAATAAACAATGTAATGTGTTACATTGTTACTCACCACAACTGGACCATTGTATGCCAGTTTCCTTCCTCTGCAAAAAAAATAAACAAATACATAAAAAACAATAATATCAGAGTCTAATTTGTTATGAGTTAAAAAGCTAATTAACTAATTTTCTAAAACAACAGAAAATGTTTTTTTTGTTATTGAAAGAAGTAGCTTACTCTCACCAAGGCAAGGTTTACTTGATAAAAATCAATAAAACCGTAATACCTTACAATAGTATTAAAATTTAAAGTGCCATTATACCTTTTCAAATATGATCTTTCATTCAGTGTATCATGTAGCTGTATGTGAACAAACTATCTGCAAAATTGTGATGCCGACAGTGCACTATAAATGAAGTTTTGTCTAACAAAAAGAGTCGGCTCACATTCACCTAAACGAGCTGTCAGCAATTCAAATCTTTCTCTGTTACGGATCCACACCACTAAGTAACATATTTGCATAATGTCCGCCCACGTTCTACGTCGCAAACAATTTCCACGTGGATTACAATGTCAAGAAGACGCTTTATCCTGCTCTGTCATTCAGTTATGGCAATGGCCGTTTCGTTTTCCGACAAGAGTTGCTTTATTTTTGTGAAAACCACAATACATTTTCAAGGATTCTTTTAGTAAAAAAATAACATTTATTTTTTTATTATTAAATACAGTACTGCGTTTAATAAAGTGTTTTGGGGTTTTTTTGTCACTTTTGGTTAATTTATTGCATCCTTGTATCCTCTGATAGTTGGTAGAAAATGCTCATGAACTATTTGGGTGCAATAAATCCTAATATAACAGGCAGACTGCAAAAACATAAAAAATGATGTACAAGTATATGCTTATCAACACCTTGTTATCTGCCAGGTTTGATCTGATGAACCAAATGTCCTGAAATAATTAAATCACCCAGCTGACATCACATTTAACCTGGCCAGAAGTACTTGGATAAGCAACCCGTTTTGTTTATTGACTTGCCTGCTATTTAAAGGCTTAGCAAGCTCTTCAAACTCCGCTACTGATCCTTCTGAAGAGCATCGACTCCTCCTGCTCTCCACAGACACACTCCTCCCCCTGCCAGCACTTCCTGCTCTCATCAGCTGAGGAACGGGCTCCCTGGAGCGTGAACGGCCTCTTTCCATCAGAGATGGTGAAGCCAACATGTCCCTTCTAATCTTCCTCTGACTGTTAGGAACAAAAGCAGACCTCATGTATATCTGTGAAAGCAGGAAATGGGTTCAGCTGCCTACAAATAATTTCTACTTGATTAGAACTAGTCAAAAGGATGCAAGACTCTCATTCCTGATCCCAGAACTGGTATGGGATTAATTCATGCAAGGGACCGAAAGACCATATAGTTCACACCTTTCAAAGTAAACTGTATTCCTGTTCACAGACAGGCCAATGCTTGCAGAAAGAGAGACAACAAATAAAACACAAAACAGCAGAAGAGCAAAAGAACAGATAAGACCTTCAAACTCAAATGGTGAAAGTGTCTTACTTCTTCATCTCAGCCTCTTTTTGGCGCCGTTGTCGGTCTTGAATGTAGGCCGTAGGGTCAAACCGAGGCCCCCGTGACCCTGAGAACACAGAAGTTTAAATCAAAAGACTAAAAACAGGGCCTCTGCCTTTGTTTCTTGACATTGACCGTGAAGATATTGTCTTCACCTGTTGGAGATGGTGAGGGTCTTGTGATGCAATTCCGAGACCCTGAAGAGTCTGCCCTCCTAATTCTCTCTTCTGACCTCCGAGTCCTGTCCTCCATCCTCTCCCTCGACCCCGAGCGTGCTCTTACCCCCACACGGGTCAAACTGCGCTCCCTGGATAAAGACCGATGAACTTCTCCATCACCTCTGAGACTACTTCTGCCAGACATGACTGGAGTTGCTCGACTGTCAAAATAGGATGAATGAGATGATTAACATGTGATCAAAACATTTAAATATATCCAATAAAACACACACGGCAATTAATTAAGCTCACCCGCGTCGTAACAAGGCCAGCTCAGTGGTCAGACTTTTAACACGTATCCGTAAAGCTCGTTCTGATGCCCTGAGTTCCTCCAACTACCAACAAAAGTGAATTTGAACAGTTACCCGGGTGCATAACTATGTACAAGTGTTTTACATTGTCAGATTGTCAATCTGATGACCATATAACACTAACCTGTTCCAGAAGGAGGCGCTGTTCTTGGCTCCTCTTGCTCGCAGAACGTTGGCTTTTTGCCCTTTCCTTCAACAGCTGTTCCTCCAGGCTGCGCACCGCCTCTCTGAGCCCACGAGCCCCAGGAGTAGAACCAGCCCCTACCATCTGTAGACGATCCAGAGCCTTGGCCAAAGCATCCTTTTCATCTCTCACCAAAGCCAACCTGATAAGACAGAAGGAAAAAGATTTGAAAACATAACATTCAATATATATTATGAAATATATTATACAATTATTAATTATTAAATTATTAAAATGATGTTAGCCAACTATGGTTGTTAGTTTCATTCAACTCTATTGGTAATGATGAAACTTGCGACCATAGTTGGTTTTGGGAAACGTGCCCCAGGTGTGAAAAGAGTGTTCTTTTTTTTTTTTTCTTTGAAAGCATTGGAAATGATCAACATAGAACATATTTTATTAGAAAAACTGACTCTGCACAGAGCTTGCGTGTTTCCTGGTCGGACACTTTGCGGTCTCCTCTCAGTCCCAGTGTTTTCAGCTCGGCCCTCAGAGCTCTGATCTCTTTTTGAAGCTCTGCAGGATCAGGTTTGCCCAGATATGGAAGTGGAAGAGGATAGTGTATCCTACAAAAATAAAATTAAAATACAAAATGAATTAATACAAAAACTGCCCAAGTGCTGGTTAAAACAGACTGGGTGATTAAAACTACATAGACCTGTCAAACTCCACAGTGTAGATGAGGATGAGGTATCGTTTAGCACTGAGGGCAGGAGACTGCGGCTGAGCACGAGGTCGGCCGACGACACCTGCCTTTCTGTTTCGCAGAAGCTCGAGGTCAGAATAGGTCAAGAGGTCCAGGGTCACTGATTCACTGGACTGCAAAAGAAAATTAAGAGCAAATACATATACAAAAAAAACTATTATTAACATAAAAGACTGGTTAACTTTAAGAATCATTTTTATGGCTTTTATTCTTTAGACCCACCTTGTTGACAGCCGACTCAAGCATGCTGCAGAATACTGGAAACTGTTTAAAATTCCCAGTTTTCCGGGTCAGGTCTTCAATATCTAAATACAAAAATATATATATATATATATATATATATAAATAAAAGTTGTAATTTCAGCTAAGCTAAAACAAAATATCAGCTTTAAAAGCTTAACTCACAGGCAGGATCAAACTCTCCTCTCCATTGGTCTGCTGTAACAACATCTGAAATCTCTACAATTAGTATCCGCTCCATCATCTCGACCTTGACAGCAAATTCAGCCCCCCGAAATCTCATTTCTTCCTGCACAACTGTGCCAACCTCCATTGCTTGCCACTGGCTGCCTTAAGGAATCATTGCACAGGGTTCAACAGAATCAATGCAGTTCATGCTGGAATATGCATTTCTTGATTACAGACATGTTACATATAAACAGGCAAATACAGTGGACAGATACACAGGCATGCATTTTGCATTGAAAACAAAGCCTATTGAGAATAATCCAACTGTGTCATCAGATCAAAACAGTCATTTTAACCAGACAGTTTGCACTATGCTTATTTTAGAGCTACTCATGTCAAACACACACTGAGCTGTCCTTTACAAATGACAACTTCTTCACAGCCATGACACAGGCAGGATTTGGGTCATGAACTATTTCAGTGAATGAGATTCTTTACACTTGACTGAATTTCTTTGTACCATAGATAAATAGAGGCTTTAACCTTAATTATTTATGAATCAGTATTTACCATAAGTTGTAAACTACTACCGCTACACATCTCAGCATTTCAGCTAAAAACTAATGAAGGGTTGCTAAATCTGAAGATTTGCCAGAAGACTGCCAACCCAGGGATAATCATACACGATAACGCTATAAAATCAATCGCATGAATTATAAAGATATATTACGTTATGGTTTTGAGGGCTACAGAGGAAGATGAGATTACAGAGGATGATAAATGTGGGCAAGTTACTGTCACGATAGATGAATCTCAGAACAAACACAACTACGTTAGCACGCTAGCAACATACCCGTTATTGGTGGAAACGTGTTAGGCAGGCACGAGCTGTTCGATAAAAACTTTACATTTAAAATGTCGATGGAATAAGTATCAAAAATAGAAAACAAATGAAAATCTCTGTTGATTTATCAAAAGCATGTTCAGTAAACTGGTCGTTACTGAGCTCGAACAACTGAAAACAGCGGCTCAATGACCGGGAATTTAAAACTCCCGCCCACACCTGTTTACATTGGTCAACTCGTGGAGATGTTGGTATTCTATTGGCTGTACTACCTGTCAATTAAAATGAAAGCTTTTCATTGTTGCAACGCCCTTAGGCAAGTTTTCACGCCCCTAAAAGTGATTTTTGGGGCATCCGTTTAAACTTTTTTTTTTGCATTGTATATATTTTACCATGTCAAGCATTTTTTAAATTTAAATATAATTTAAATATATACTACCCTTATTTGCAAAACTTGCTTATGAAACTATACGTCATGTAACGTTAGTTTGCGACTTCTTCACTTGAAGTAATGCTTTGAGTGTCAGGAATGTTTCATCTCTTTCATCTTTTGATGTGTGTATATATATA
>JAUMHP010000078.1:8002440-8034409 GCA_032361065.1 Enteromius trimaculatus | reverse complement strand
TATGTGTGTGTGTGTGTGTATGTATTTAACAAACAAGTATTTTACCAAAAATGTATTTACCATTTTAAAGAATAGATTATGAACCACCGAATAATCAAAAAATAGAATTGGCAAAGACGTGCACTGCTCACCTGTGTCAAGTATGCGAGAAAACACACCCAGCTAGTTAACAAGTCAACTAGTCAATCTTAGGAACACTGACTTTTACCAACAAAACAGACATTACAGAAATAGTCACTTTCATTAAAAATTAAAAAAGAATTACGAGAACAAACACCCACCTGTGTAAAGTGTTCACAGTCTCAAAGCCTCAAGAACAACCAGCTGCGGTTTTCCTTCAATTATTTTTAAGGTTGAGAGCTAAAAACGTTCAAGTTGTCAGAGCTGAGTTTCAGAACACGATAAAGTTGTCTCGCGGTTCTCTCTCCACAGCAGGAGTGTGAGAACTTGTTGTGGGAGGATCTTAGTGGAAGCGTGTGGGAAATTACGAGACAATCACTGGAAAGGAAATCAAGAATAACAAGTTCATTAGTCGCCGTGTTAATGGCAGCAAGATGTCAGGCTATAATATCGATATTTTCCAGGGTACAGTACTCGGTACAAGACGAGAGCTTAGTAGGAAGTAAGAAAGGAATACTGTGGACCATTTCACACCGCCATCACTAACTGGAGAAATCAGTATGGATCTAGATAAGGTAAACCGTATAATATATGAGATTACTAGTCATGTTAATACATTAGTAGATTAAGTATCAGTATCGTTTCGGACAACACAAAAGCAAACACGCTAGGGAGGGGGATAAAGATCGACTGTTCCGTGGAAAGCAGAGGAAGTTTTTCTGTGGAACTCTTCCTCGCTGGGCTGGCTCGGGCTGGCTAGAGGGACATTGTGAAAACCATTTTCCATACAAGAATGAAACTCTAGAGACATTAGTCAGCGAAATCGAGGTTTATTTTATTTGATCATGGATGCATCCCTTTCATTCGATTCTCAAGGCCCATAGCTAATGCCCCCCAAAACAAACAAAGAAACAACAAAGAAACATTTTAAGTATGTACAACTGGTTTAGATGCTTTTTCCCTTCAGGAAAAATATAAATAACACTTCTTGCATCAGTCTCTGCAATGTCATTATTAAAATGATGCTTACGTTTCATACAGTGCTCTGCAAAAATCATGAGTGCACTTAAAAGAAAAACACTGACAGGAGCAGTTGCACAATGAACAAATGTACATTTAAAATATATGCATTTCCTTTACACTCTTAGCATTAATGGGGATGGAGAAAACAACGCCTTTAAGATAATTAAAAATTGTTCCACTAATACAATTAATTTAGCAATAATTGCCGCTTCTTGTTATTTCTAAGGTTTTAAAAACTTATAATTTCAAAAATAATATAATTTAAACCAATTTGACAATGACTTCCCGTCATGGGCTGCACAACCCCTAGAGAAAAATAGAAGCAAGAAAATAATAAAACATGACCCAACCATCTGGCACTCTGGGATATTTTCACCACACACTCTAATGACTTTGTGTAAATTATTTATCCAAGAACACTTCTGAAAGTATTAAGAGCAGATTTATTTTGCTCAACAACATTTTTTTATAAGTGGCTTAATTATGGTTCAATGTCCAGTCAGTTAATAATAAAAAAAGACTGCATAATATGCACCCTACCAAACATTTTATGTTGCTTTTGGACAGTTCCCATATTTCCTTTTTCTATCATTAAACTACAGACAGGGGTTAGAATGCACATGCATTTAAAAATTCCCCCAGAAGCCTAAAGGAAAATACTGTAACATCAACTAGTATTATTGCTGGCCATATCGGACTCAGTTTTTAAGATAAAATAATGGAAGTTGAAACCTGGTGCTTAATTGAAAAGCCAAGGCAGATTTATTAGTTCCTATAATAAATAAAACAAGAAAAAACAGGGCAAATTCATTCATTCTAAAAGTTAGGGTTAAAGCGAATACAAATAAGGCAAAATAGTTAAAGCTGCCTAAATAATATAAATGGTCCAGCCAGGAAAATGAAGTGATCGTCTTATCTTCAATAACAAGTCATTTGTGCATACAGAATTAACAGGCACATTGCATAGGAATAATTCAAATTAATCTCAGATTTACACTTACTAACCATTTTTGGTAATGTTTTTTGTTTTTATGCAATGTTAAACTAGATTTATCCTAACCCTGAAGACATTTCGAAATCTTACTATACCATAACGTGTATGTGAAATACTGAGAATAGCTGTAATAAATATAGGCAATAATAAAGCGCAGTAGTTCACGGATGGCGGTCAGTTGAATTTGAGAAGAAAAGTCATATATTAAGGATAATTCTCAATCATGTCAGTTTAACCTTACTTTTTAACCCAAGGTTTTTTTTCCCCCCGTTCAAAAGCTCCTGACCACATTCAGATACAAAAAGCATTATGGCAATCCGAAAGAGAGGATAAAGTACAAAGTTATTCTCATATACAAATATTGTGAAATATGTTTGGCGAATCTTAGTTTTCTTAATGCTTCAATAATAAATTACTCCCTACAGTAAGAGAAAACTTTCTAGGGGTTAGTTAAAATCTCTAAAAGTAATCAAAATAGTGAAGAATAAAACCGCAATATAGCAGTGGTGAAATGCTCTTTAACTTCCTCTTTTGAAGCCCGTTTTCTACACATACTCTGACTGTCAGACATAAACTATACACAAGCCAGTAAATAGGCTAAAATAAAGTGAAAGGGACAGAGGAGCTGCTACGATAAATAAGTGATAAATAAATAAATATCTTACTGATTCAAATGTCAGTTTTTTTGGGTGACGTTTCATAAGTCAGTTAACAAAGTTACACAATAATACAATACAGTCGCTATTGCGTTATTGTGCATCAACACAATCAAATACACGTACATATATTTACTCAGGGATTTTTATGTGCTACCTCAAGATAAAAATTAATAAGCAGTAAAGACCCTTTTATGAATCAGGTACAAAACGGAAATAAAAAAACTGGCAGTTGCTGACAATTGTTATTACTTAATGATGATTGTCTTACAAAGCAAATCACACCAGGACGAAGAGTGTTTGCTCATCCTGGTTGCGAAAGCCATTTCATATTTTAAACAACCAGAATTAGTAATAGAGAAATATAGAGGCTGGAATGTTGTAGTGTTGAAGGATCCACTCAGGGAAAATAAAATGATTTTGTTACGTGCAATCGTACAACTAGGCCTTTAAAAAAAAAACATGGAAGTTAATAATCTCCATAGACATCTTGACAGATTTTCAAATGCGAGCAAGAGTATCCAATTTGTATTGACTCACAGATCAAATAATTGCATGTTTCACTTTTCCGGATTATTTGGTTACAACATCCACTGTAGATGTTTACAGAACTTGTGTGTAGAGTATATTTGTTCAGGTAAAAAGAGTTTGTTCTCTTAACGTACCGCTTTTTCTTTCTCTGTGGAAACGTTGCCGTTGGCTTTCTCAATCCACATGTCCGTCCCATAGTACTAGTCTCTTATTACGTATTCATATAAGTCGCACGGTCAGGCCAAGATAGAGATCCATACTGCATCGAGGAAGAGAATAGTGTGAAAAACGCTTGGAGGATCACGGTTCTGATGGAAGATCCACTGTGGTAGACTTCTTGGGCATTGACAGAATGCTCTCAGCCTCCTCGTACATCTATAAATAAAGAGATGTATGCTTCGTAAAGAAAAAGTAAATAAAAAACAATCATTGTTTTGAAATTCTGTTACTAGTGGCATAGAAATTAACTGAGAAATTAACTCCTGCCCTTGCTACGGTTCAAGCCACTAGGGCTCGGAGTCTGCCGTTCTCCCGGCTCGCTCCCCGGACAGCACGCCAAATTTGCTATCTATTCTTTATTAATGAGGAAGCGTGAACTCGTGAAATGAATTAAAAATTGTGTAGGGGGTGGTTGTGCCGCGAGTGCCCCCTCTTAACGCCGGCACTGGATGATGTCCTACGCTTCACACAAAAGCGTAAACTTTTAAATCGCCTAGCAGGAATTATAAGTCAGATCAAGCCAATTGTTAACGATACCTGATCTAGAATTTTATTAAATATCGACGTCGATACCCAATACGAATATCGGATTGGAGCATCTCTAGTTTAAATCCAGAACTAAAAATTTATTTTTATGGGTTATCATAAATAAATAAAAAAAACACACCAATAAAATATTATTTTTAACATTAATTATACTAATAAAAATATTTAATTTGAATATTTTTAATAATATGCAAAAACTGTTTTACTTGCAGAAAGCAGTTCTGTTTGGACTTGGCTATACTGTGAGATTAGTTTCATATTACCGGAATGAACTGAACATCTTGAAAGAGCTCCTGAATGAAGCGTCGTGAAGCCAGTCTGAACATGCAGTGGGCCAACAAGTATGAAACTTCGGAATACAAGCAGATGTCATCAAACGCATATGGAAACTTTTCCTTGATTCTGCAAGATAACGAGTTACAATGAAAGAAAACATCAAATGACATCAGCCAAAGAGGCTTATAATTAGAGCAATAGATGTCTCCTTACGTGAGGAGTCCCGTTTCATTCCCTTTTGTCCCCACCGAGGAACTCAAGTTGATGACTAGTCGAAGCACCTCCTTCCTCAGAAGAACACGGCACGCTGGAGCATCCTCTGCAATATTTTTCACCCCTGGCAGAAAGAAAGCATAGGCAGGCATAAAATTAACAATGAACCTCTATGAAACAAAATGCTTGAGTATTTCTTGAATTCTCGGATCTGTGTCGGCTTGAAGAATTCCTCACCAAGAACAAGCTCGGTGCTGCGTGTGCTGCCACCAGAGCCCTGAGAGACAGCATCGCTGCAACCAGACACTCCTGAGTACTTAGACTGAGGCATGACATCCAAGTTGTGTAGGGACTGATTGCACCATTCTGAGAATGGAGCATCGGGATAGTCTAAAATGGGATGAAAGTAAGAGCATGAAGAAACCCAAACTGACTAAAGATGTTCTAACTAATGGCCAGGATTGAAGTGATGTCACCTTTGTCCTGTGTTCTTTTGGAAAAACGTGCAGCTTACCTGTGCGGTTTTGCGTGGGAGTGTTTAAATTGCACCCAAGCACGTAGAGCCCTGCGCAGTAAAGACAGTTCTCCTCGTTGTGCTCCTGCAGGCCGGTCTCCTCCGCACCCAGCAGCTGGTGCTGGTCTGAACGGCTCACCGCAATCAGCTCTGTGATACTAAGCTGAGATCGCAGAACAGAATGCCTGGATCCTTCACTGGAACCTGAGAAAAGAACAGCTTACAGATTACTAAAAGGATTGTGAGGCACTAATGCACTGGGAATAATTATACAACCACTCCAGTCTTTACCATCTGCATCTCCAGAGAAGAACTTTGCTGATCGGTCCTCTGATGGTGGACTTGTCCTCTTCTGGAAGTATGGTGTGTCTTTAATCTAGTCAGCAAACAAATACAAGAAAGTCAAATTTTAGCTAGAAATTTAGAAGGTGTTTTTGTAATGCCTGTTTACACTTGGTACTGACATGCTTTTTGGATAATTCTATCCCAAGTGACCACCATACACTTGAATTTTCAGACTAATTAATGACAGAATTTTCTGTTTTGGGTGAACTATCTCTTTAGTGCCATGTATGAAGAGAAAAATGACATCAGACCACCCAAGTAGATGTTAGTACCAGGTATAAACTGGATCATAGAGTAGTTAGTCACCTGGAACATGCTGTTGATGTTCATTGGCAGTGCAAGGCCAATGTAGTCATCAGAGTTGCCATACGTGGCACTGGACACCATTGAACGCACTGAGGAGGAGCGCTGTAGGGAGGTCTGACTGATAGGACTCAGAAGATCCTCCTTATCCAGAGATGCAAAACTCAAAGCCTTGAGAAACCTGTACTCATACAAATTGTAAGAGATCAGAGAGAAGTGTTTGGAAGCAGGACAACATTGGGAGAGAACACATTAAGAAAGGAAGTTTGGAGATTTAGAAAACTACTTGTGGTGATACTGCGTTACTGTAATTTTGCTGGCAGATGATTGGTAGGTTTGTCAATGTGGGAACAGGCTGGTGACGTGTTTTCACATTTAAAAAATGAGCAGCTGTTGTCATTAGCTGCATCATGCAAGTACTGTAGGTCAAAAACCTATACATGCTTCTTGGATCAAATGCGGGATCAGTTGTGGGAATCGGTTTCAGTCTGTTTAGCAAACTACTTGGAGGAGTTTTGTGACAATGGATACGTAGGTTAGAAAGTCTTTTTAAAACTACATACAATCAATGAGGAATGAGGAGTTTACTTTTTTTCAAGGTAAATTCAAGGAGTCATGGTTGAAGAGAATCAGGTTAAGGTATGGGCTTGTGGGAGGGCTAATGAGAAATGAAAAGGGGGCAAAGAACGACGAAAGAGAAGCTAAGGAGGCTGGGTTTTTGTATTGTAAAAATGGACTGAAGTGGACGTTCAGACTGAAATAGGAAAACGTCAGCCCTAGGGATGGACCACGCACCGTGGCAGCAGGGATCTGCGATGGGGCCTGCTTGAACCTTGGCCCAGACATCTGAAGCGCTTTTTAGTATACCTGAGAGGGACCATCAGAAACACACCACATTATTTCCAATGGGAGCAGTGCTTCCTAAGGGGCTTTAAGGGGTGTCCTTTTTTATTTGTGTGGATTGTAACACTAATGGGGAACTCCATTAGAGCTGTCTGTTTAACATTGGGTAAGACTGGTAACTGGAACAGCCACATCACAAAAATAAACTATTTTAAAGGAATTCTAAAAAAGGATAACTTCCTCTTTAATGGCTTTACTTTTTCTTTTGAGAAAGTGACTCTTAAATTTTGAAACCTTTGGAGAGGGATGAAAAATGTGGATGCATTCTGGTAATACTCTGTGACAACTGGGGTAAGTCTAACATCTAACACGAAAGAAACAGTAAAAGAAAAACGACGTAATGACAGAAAAGGGAAGAGTTTTGCACCATCTGTTGGTCCATCTGCTTTACCTGCGTGGTGTGAGTCTGGAGTCCAGGCTGCCAGTTTTCATAGTGATGGCATCGGTGAAGAGCACGTCTTTGGCAGGCGAGGCGAGCGCCTCGCTATGGGAAAGGGAGGGGTGAATGCGCTGCTGCTGTAGTCGTTTGAGGGTAGCATATCCCAGCGCATCCCGAGGGCTGGTATACATGAAGCTACAGTCTGTGAGACTTGAAATGGTCGTGACAGAAGGCGATTTAAGGGACTGAGCCCTGCGTGGCAAAGTATGAGAAGAACCTGGTGGCATCAGCAGTACAGAGTTAGACTTGGACAGGGGAAGGTGGTTGGATTGTGGAGTGAGAGAATTAAGTGTTTTGACAGTTTGAGTGCTAATGACCGTATTCAGGCTAACACAGTCCGTGTCGATGGTGGAAGAGTCCACGCCGCCCACAGTCTCTCTGGATGGGCTGGAGCTCATGGAGCTAATACCACTAGTGGTCGTGTCCGTGTTGAAACTCTGGCTGCGACTTTTAAACTGAGCCCCGCCCCCCGAGGTTGAGCCATCGCCAGCCAGCCTTTCCCGACTGGTCTGCTCGCGTTGGGCATCTCCAACCCCTGAGCTCCTTTCTGCAGCTTTGTTTAGACGTACCTCCAGCTCGCCAATACTAGATGTGCTGCCCTGAGTTTCCAAAGTCTTGCTACCTACAAAAGAGGTATCCAGACTAACGCTTGGGCTTTTCGGCAGATGTGCGTCAGTAAATACGGGACTGAAGACATCTCCTTGAACTTGAGAGAATATAGAGGGCTCTGTAACTGTGCGTATCCTTCTTAGGCCTCCCAACGTGGGCTCACCATGGAGTTTACTGCTGCTACCAGTGCCTTTGGGGTCACTGGTACTACGGAGTTTTTTTCCAGAGAGGGAGATGAGGAAGCGGTTTCGGACAAGTCGACTGGAGGCTAGTATGGTGAAGGGGCTGCGGTCCTTTAGGAGTTTGGGTCTGAAGTACAGTGGCTGGTCCTCTGATAGCTCAGAGCTTTCTAACTTATCGTCATTCAGGACGTACATGCCTGAAAAGGAATTTTTAGAGGTTTTTAAAACAACCACTAGATGAAATTTTCATAGTGTATGCAGAAATACAGTGTGTGGTTTGTTAAGTGTGTGTTAAGACAAACAACCTTTTCCAGTTTCTATTCTAGTCAGGAGTAATGACTGTGCTTAGTACAGTCAGTGGGTACATAATGATTCATGACTCTTCCTAAGCCTTAAGCCATGTCTATAGCACCTCTCTGTATAATTGTAAGCCCAACCCATTAAGTAAGAAAGACACCTTTTATAGCTAAATCTGGCACATCAAGAGGTGCAATTGAAAACAAAGTGCTAATTTGTTGACGCTCACGAGTCTGGGAATGGCTTTAAAAATATTTCTAACTATTTGAAGTAAATCGCTCCAAAAATCATAAGATCATTTATAAATAGATATCATCTAGGCCAGGTTGTCAAATAAATTCAGCCAAGAACTGACTAAAAAGGGTCTACAAGTCTCGTCATTTTTTTCAGTGTCAATTTGAATGTGAAAGAAGAAACACAACACAGTTACACAACTCTAATAACAAAATGGGAAGGAAAAAGCACCTCTAAATCTTGTAAAATAAAAGATTGCAAAGCACTTGGGGTATATGCTATGCTATTTTGGTACATTACATTATCTTGATTAATATTAATATTCAGCGAAATGAAAATGAAACCAATGCACTGAGATTCTAAGCCAATAATAATAGACATGAGATGATAGGGCCCATTTGAAAGTTGGTAAGAAAGACCTCCACCCTAAACCACATTGTTGCACTGTGGGCCATTAGTCATGTATGAGTAGATGGAAGCAGCACTCACTAGGCTGAGTGGAGTCACTCTCGCTGTTATGTCTAGAGCTAGTGGACTCAGAGTTCAGGCTGAGGGTGCTGGGTGCTGAGGACAGATGGATAAGGGGTTGCTGCTGTTGTTGTTGCTGCTGCTGCTGCAGTAGACTCTGGCTTTGCTCCACTTCATCTGGCACCACAGGCCACAGCTGTCTGCGATTGTGCCTAACTGCATCCCAACCATGCAGTTTGAGAAGCTCACATCCCTGCTTAGTTTTAGAAATGAGTCCCAGAACATAAAGGCATGTCCTGACAGAAGGGAAAAAAGGCAAAAATTGTGGGAATAAGGCAAAAAATGCAACAAAAACACAGCAAAGATCAGCATGTATTAAAAAAAAAAAAAAGAAAGAAAGAATGCAAGATTGCCAAATAGTCAGGGAGGAGGTATTACACAATTCACCGAGTCATCTAACCCCGGAAAGAACTGGTTTCTGAGAAAATCATTTTGAAACTATGGAAGTGAAGAGGGGTTCACAGTTAACTTTCTGTCACAGCATGTCTGGTCACCCAGTTGGGTAAACTGTGAAATATCCCTGTGCAATACAAACCAGCAAATGTTGCAATGCAAGTAACTTATTTTTAACTGTAACCACAAATTTTCTAAAAAAGCAATTTTTTGAAAGTCTCTGACATCTTCTAAACATTTAGCTGAAGTGATGGTGGGTAGTGAACAAGTGCTCTACTAATTAAATTCCATATTTATATTTTTTTGTTTTTGGCCATATACAACCGTATTTACGATCATGAAATCAAGAGCACATACCCTCTAATAGAGAGAACCTCACAGTCATGGGCAAGAGCGACGATATCTGGAATTACATTCTCTTCCTGTAGCAGGTTCAGTCCCCAGTTAGACGTACCAATGTTTCCCTTGAAGAAAGCAGAGACAATAGTTTATACGTAATAATAACAATGATACTTATAATTATTACCACAAAGATAGTAGTGGGAAAAAAAAACTCAAACATGTTTTCTCACAAGCCAAATTCTAAAAATCAGCAAGTAAGGGACACAGGAAGTGTCCACATAAACCAAATATATGTCCTCATAAACCCACACGCAGCTCACCAGGGCCCAAAGAGCAGCTTTAAGCTGTTTGATGCCATCCCATTTGTCCAGCACTGGGCAGCGCACCGTATAGCTCAGATCTGGAACTACATTCTATTAGACACATAAAAGAAACATTATATGAAGAAATGCATCACCATCACGGCCGGTCAAAAGTGATTTTAAAACACACACCTGAGCTTCCAGCAAATGACAGCCTGTCTTATCATGTACAAGTTGCCCATACAAATGCACAGGAAGAAAAACATTTGGTCTTTGTAACCTGTGATAAAAACAGATTTCAGACACGGAAAAAGTTATGGTTGACTTCCTTCCAAATCAAAATACAGGCTACAGGTGAAATTAAAAATTTCCACAGAAAACCTTTGGTTGCTCCGTCGTACGTAGTTATCCCCATCCACTGGTTTGCGGTAAGTAGTTAGTGCTTCGTTTAGCTGTTCCTCTATGAGGTCCACATACTTGAGGTTGTATTCCTACAGGGGAACAAAATTAATTGGACAGAATAGGTACGGCAATTCAAGTACTATGAAAAATAAATAAGCACAAACACGTAGATTACAATTTACATCTAAAACACTGCAGTGCAGAATCATGATAAAATGCATCACCTTCTGCCATTTCTCCAGTTGTTTAGTGACATAGCCCCTTTCATTTAGATAGGAGAACCCCTTTGGAATGGACAAAAACCTGGAAATGGAAATGAAGTCGTTTCTCATGCAAATATGAGCCTTTTTCAACTTTACTGTATGTCAGTTCAACAGTTTATACAAAATATACATTTTTATACTCATAATGCACTTTAAAAGATGAAAGTGGAACAAAAATGCAAAATGCATTGACTAGTGCTGTTAATCTCACATATTAACTAAACTTTTCAGGCAACTTTTTAAAATTCCTTGAGAAAATTGAGACCTGCAGGTATTTTGAGAGTTTGAGATATTTACTTCGAGTCTGTGCTAATTCATTTATTGGGGTCATATGATGCAATTTTTTAAAAAATTTCCCTTCTCTTTCAAGCTGTTAGTGGATAGATAAGATCCCTAAAGTTGTAAAGATTTCAGTTTCAAAAGATATTCTTTATTATAAAGTTAAGTTGTTCACACCCCCCCCTAAAGTGGCTAGTTTAAATGCGTCCCGACTTTTCTACAACACAGAGTAGGTTTATTTTCAAACAGCACCCAAATGTTTATGCAAAGAAGGAAAGCGAAACTATTGTTTTTGCTGCAGGCGCCATATTCAGGAGATGCTGTGTCGTTGAGAAGGTGGAACTACTTTTTTTGTATGTGCTTCCAAAAAAGGACACAACTAGAAACGCTGTTTCTAGAACAGTTCAACCCAAATATCGGAGTGTGTTCAGCACATTTAAAGATAACTGATTCCTAAAATCAGCTGGCTTTGAACAGAGACTTTTAAGTGAGGTAATTCTAACTCTGAAAGGACAGTCTGGCGCTTCTGACTCACAACCTGTAAGCAAGTTACGTTTTCTTATTAAAAGAACCTGCTACTTACAATTCGTGGCATTTCTATTGTTACACAATATTTCTATTTCAAATGAATGCTGTTATTTAAAATTTACATTCAACAAGGAATCATAAAAAAAAAAAAAAAACGATTTCAGTGTTTAGTAGGGATGTAACAGTATTGTAAATACCGTCGTACTGCAATACCAATTTTTTTCGATACTACCGTGGTCGCGTGACTCGATAAACAATAGGTATTCTGATAAAGGTTTGCTCAGACGAATGGAGTGAACGGGAGGTAGCGGGAACTACAATTCCCATCAGCCCAGGCGTGGCCATCATTCTTTGCGATCTGTTGTCGCTACAGATCAGTGTTGCCAAATTAGCGACTTTTCAGACCCCCTTGGCAACATTTTTCCCTGAAAGTGACTAGCGACAAATCTAGAGACTTCTTGGAAAACCTCAGCGAATCTGGTAGTGCCGCATAATTTCTTGTTCTGTTCAGCGAGCGGCTGAGAGGAGCAGGGCTTTCAGTTACGTTTCAGTTTTGTTGCTTCTAACTGTATTTTACATGCAAATATAGCCAAAATCACAGCATAGCAACTGTCTATACTGTATCTTACGTGTACTTGGTTTGATCAGACAATGCTCGATTTTAATCTAGATTAGCATCTCGTAAGGTAGAGCTAGTTCAGTAGGCCTTATAATGGTGTGCATTTCTGTCACCATTTCATATTCATTCTGTTTTTCTGACAACAGAAATCTTTAAAAATATCAGTGAAGACAGTTATATTGAGAATTAGGGTGCATTGAATAACATTATGTGACTACAGAGAAGCAAGATAATATGAGGCACTGACCTACTGAATATGCAAATTGACATATGACATCATCTAGCGACAGGTTAAATCAGATGTGTGGAAGGTTTAATAATTTTTTGTTATTAAAATTGAAAAATTGAAGTTCCTGTTTTAAAGTTTACAGATAGATGGCTAATGTGTGTGCCATTTATATATTCAGTCTTCATGTAAACGGTTTAATAAATACTTCTGGCACTTTTTTTGATTCTCTTCATTAGTTTTGTTTTTCTGTAAATGATTCAATAAATACCGTACCGTGCCATTAATACCGAGGTATTACCGTACCATCCCTAGTGTTTAGGGTAAGGGTTAATAACAAGAAATGTGTCTGGAGCACCAAATAGCCTTTGAGATTGAATTTCAAAGGATCACATGACAATACTAGAGTAATGATGCTGAAAATTATTAAGAGGAAGAAATATGGAGTGCACATTCAAACCTCTTTGTGTTAAATGGCGTAGTAATCAGGGAATATCTGAGCTTTACCGTAGCAGCAACAGCACACCCTTGTCTCCCAGGTGAGTTAGCGCTGGCTTCATCTGAATTAGAGCGTGCAGGTTTGCCTAAGATAAGATGATAGTAAAAACAACTTGTAATTAGACATGCCACTATGTAACTATCAAATCTGACCTAGATTCTGGCTGTTTAATAATATCTGTGACAGATTCCTGGAACAGAGCTACACTGACACAGCGTAGTCAATTCACAAGTTGCCTCCAACATCAACATGTTTAGCTAGACCAAGCTACATTAAATAACATGACTTTCTGCCAAGTTCTTCTCGATGTCAGTAACATCCTCACTTTTGCCCTTATGTGTTAACTGACTTCACCTTGTCTTCACAAGCCTCATCCAGTATGTCCAAAGCCTCCACTGAGACGGCCTTGTTGCGGTCGTGTAGCTGAGTCACCAGTAATTCAATACCCCAATTGCTGAAAAACTCCACGTTAGCTCGAAGTAGCACCCGCAGATGCTTGGTGGCGTACAGCCTGCAGCTCTGTGCCAAAATAACATTCAGGAGATCTGTTAGCATAGGGGAATGATCTTACAAGCATGCGTTGCTAAGCATAGCAAGGTCAAAATGTAAACAGGGTCAAAGGGTAGCAGTTCTGTTTCTTACGTCAGTGGCAGCAGTGAGGATCTTGGAAAGGATGACTCGTGCTAAGCCATCTCGGCTGTAGTCCAGTGTGGAAACAATCAGCTTCAGAAGATGGTCCTGGTTCTTCAACGAGCACAGGTTCAGCAGGCTGGCAAAACACAATGAGAAAAAGGCTAATGTTGGAAGATACCGATATAATGTGTATGTCTATATCGTTTCTGCGAAGTCTCAGACTAACCACTGGAAGACGCTGCACTTCTCGAGCATCTTAACACCTTGTGGATGGGCAGAGAGAGTGCCAAGGAAGAGGAAGTAGTGCTGGCTGAGAGTTGTGAGGAGGCCGTTGCTCTGTAAACTACGATCTGGTTTCAGGCCAGAGGATGAGCACAGCCACTGAACAATGTCTTTCACCAGGTCTTCAAGATACACCTGGCCATCCTGAGAAGACAGAAAAATAGTATCAAACTGTTTTGTTGTTTTTTTTTTGTTCTTCTATGAAACACACTTTGAAAAACTGTATGGAAGAAAGCGATACAGGTTTGGAGCCACATGGCAGTGAGTAAATAATGGGCGATAAATCATAAGCTCAGTTCTTTGATATCTTTTCTTCTCACCTCATCTGACTCCAGCAGGAACTCAATGAACTGACAGCCCACCACCGTTAATTGCCTGGCCTTGCTATAGTCCAGCTCCAGGCTAGCATACAGCTTGCTGCTAGGCTTGTAGAAGAACAGCAGCCTTCGCACAAACCTGAGAGAGGAAGTGTAGAACTTACACCATGAATTGGTGACAAAATGTGTTAAGAAGGTTTAACCGGAAACAGATCTCTGCTTACTTGTGCATCTGTTCCTCTTTGTTGTTCCGAAGGTTAGCATTCGGCCACTGAAACAATTAATATTTAAAGATGTGCTTTAAATTAGTGCTTTATTGTCATGTTTAAGTAAAACAAACAAACAAACAAACAGTAAGCATTGATGAAAACGTTTTTAGATTAACAAAACAGAATATTACAATGATTTCTGAAGGATCATGCAACTGAAGATTGGAGTAATGGCGGCTGAAAAAATGAATGTTTTTTTGTGTGTATATATATATATATATATATATATAACACCACCTGTCAGAAGTTTTTGAACAGTAATGTTTTAATGTTTTTTAAAGTAAAGTATTTTCTGCTCAAAAAGCCTGATTTAAAGTACAGCAAAAACAGTAATTTTATCAAATAATTAAATATTGCCATTTAAAATAACTGCTTTCTATTGGAATGCATGTTAAAATGTAATTCCTTTCTGTGATTTTGGCATCACTACTCTAGTTTCATGATCTTTCAGAAATCATTCTAATATTCTGCTTTGCCGCTCAAAAGAAAGCAGCAGAGTAGATTTTTTTCAGGTTTCTCTGAATATAAAGTAATAACTTTTGATTCATTTAAAGCATCCTTGCAAACAAAGAAGTATTAAAACCTTACCTTGAGTATGGTACTGATCAGGACCCAGTTCCATTCCAAATTCTGTTTATGGTTGAGAATCTGACTGTCTCTGAGGTTCAGCATCAGGGCCTCCTCAGTGTCCTAAAAACACAACAAAAATTCAGATCACATCCAAGTTGAAATGCCAAAGAAATGTTTTTTTCTCCAGTCACCAGCTCATACCTTAATGACAAAAATGTCTCTCTGGGGCCTTAGGTGCTGGTCCCGACAGTAATGAGCAGCCAGCGATTTGCGAATAATGTGGTCCAAATAAAGACTATTGGGTTTGGGGCCTCGTTTCTTCTTCTCATGAAATCGCTTCAAGTAATTGACCGCAGCACTCGCCCGTCTACAAAACACAACCGAACAGAGCTCCATCAAATCATAATCACTTAGCTTTGACACTGTGCTATTTGTGTTGTCAGCTATGTAGGACAAGACAGCAACTCACAGTCTTTTCTCCTGAGGAATGTCAAAAGAAGCAGCCATGTTCATGAGAGTGGGCAGGCAGTGCAGGTGGTGACTATGGGAGTGAGGAAGAATGGTGTTGGCCTGAAAATAGTTATTTGAAGTTTAAGGTTTGAAATATAACTGCATTTAAGCTGTATTTTCTGTTGCAGTAAACTGAGCATAATACCATATGCAGGAGCTCTCCTAAAAGAATGGTTGCACGCACTGAAACACTATCATCACTGCTAGTGATCACTTCAACCAGACCCTGGAAATAAACAGCATTATGTCTTCAGAACCTTTTTGGAGCTTGACAGTCTTTATATGCTTCATTGCACGAATAAAATAGCATAAAGATTCGTCAAAACATCTGCACCCATGTAAGAAAATTAGTTGTATATGGGTTTGAAACAACACAAGGGTGATTAAAAAAATAACCACAGCTTCTGTTCTTCGAGAATGGTTCATGTTCAAACAAATAATGGTGAATCACAATTTTCTAATGGTAGATTACCTCTAAAAGTCCACTGTGGATGAATGCACAAAGTAGCAAGGCGAGATAGTTATCCATCAAATCTGGTCTGGGTGGATAAAGAACACAAACACTCGTCAAGACTTTAAAGCTAAATGCATTCAAGGCTTATCTGCTGAGGCCTCACTACTTAGCTCAGTTTCAGGGTTAATTAAGCCCTGCAAATGCTTTTACCTGGACCGTGCCCTATGTGGAAGAATTACTTTTGCTTCTGAGGCTACAAAGCCATCTGATAATCTCCAACTGTCCTGAAACCTACTGGGGTCTGGAAAAAGGGACAGAGGACATTGTTCCTGTCAGTGTGAGTTGACTTCTGATGTGGTAGATGTCTGGAAACTAATATGTTAATCAGTGCGAGCAGACAGCCCTCGCACTTACCCACACTGAGAAGAGCTTCTATAAAATCTTGCGTCACCACGGGAACAGGGAGTCTGAATATATCATACATCACCTCCAGAAGACCTCGCTGAGAAGAGAGAGACAGAGTGTGATGAAGTTCCTCACAATGAGGCTTGAGAACTGACTCCGTAATCACTATGGTTAATACGTACATCTCATTGCATAATATTTAGGGCTTGTTTATTTATTTTTAGCATTATATATCAGTGACATTACATATAGTAATTATTCAATTATTCTTTTTGAAATTATTCATTTAGAAATATTTCTATGTAATTAGTATGATTGTATTTATTATTAGGCCATTAAAATATTTAACTGATTAATCCAACTTTTATTTCATTAAATAATCTCAATATTTTGTATGCATTCTAAGAACACTAAATAAACATTTTTGTATATGCATAAATAAACAAATTCTATATTTCACTTTATAGACTTAACATAACAGCTACTACATGTATAAAGTCTAAACATTAATTGCACAACTAATAATGTTTTAAAAACACAAACACAAAATATGTACCAAACGTAGCTTGGTAACTTTCCAAATCAAAAGAACTGGTTGCTTGATTTGCAATCTGTGTGTTTTGCAAGCTTTATAATTATATCATTTAACCATACCCTCACTTCCATATTTGGTATACACAGCAAACCAATGAGAGACTGGATTCCAGAGTTTCCTGATTTGCAGAGATTAATGATACCTGGAGGTAAAGTGGGACGAAACAACAGGTTTGGACTCAAGTGCAGTCAAGGGAAAATTCCATTTAAAAGATGCATTACAATATTCATGCAAACATTTTCTTTTGAGATGCATTATCCTAATATATGCACTGTTACACAATCAACCTTAAGCAGTGACTGAAATACGGGGCTACAAGGATTCCTAGTAGCAACAAGTAGCATTGCTTACCTGACCAAGAGCGAAGGGAAGCAACAATTGACATCTTACTGGCAAGAAATCGAGCCTCCCTGTCTTCTCTGAAGAAAGAAATACCACGCATCGATAAATGCGGTCAATAAATATGGCATGCTTGTGTTACCAATGGCAAAATCTTCTTTGAAAGACCTTAAAGCAGCACACTCACTTGAGTTGACCCTCTGCGGTGTCTGGATTGTGTCTGTAGTGAAAGTCTGTGTAAGGTGCCAGGATTTGCTGAAATAAAAATTAAGCAAAACATAGATGCATGTCCAAATCTGCATAAAACATATAAATGTTATATAGTGAAACAAATATAAACATAAACATTTAAAAAAAAAAAAAAACATTTTATTTTGGTCAATATCGCACACCCCTAAATGTAATATGAAATAATACAATATCCAAAGGGGTAATTGTTGAAGACGAATCCATACCTCAAGCTCCACGTCAGAGCGCACGTATTGCCGTGTATGAGGGTGATTGAGCAGGTGCAGGATGGTGGTCATCAGAGCCTCATTGATGCGACTGAGCTGACAGTCGATTACATTCTTCAGGATGGTGCTGAGACCACCCCTCTTGGCCACAATCTCAGGGTTCTCCAGTGCTGCACACACAAACATGGACATTCATGAGGTCAACGTACACGTTCATGATACACACTGATACGTTAGAGTCTGCAAACCTACCAAGTTCACAGATAATGGCGATGCAGGCACGAACCATCCGGTCCCGCTCCTGCGGTCCATCGTTACCCACAGCAATAAGTGAGTTTGTGATTGAGCTTGGGAAGAGCAGGGCGTTCACAGTGATCATCTGGAAAATCATTGCAAAAACACTTATGCCAACTCTTCCATCCACGACAAGAACACTGAACATAGTTGAAGAAACGGGCCAGTGTACAGTGTAGTTGATTTTATTTGAATGCAACATGTAATAACAGAATGAGATTCTACTATACGCACGAACAATAATGAAACGGAAAAAATACAACTAATATGGAACCAGCTATTATCATAGTTTATTTATTTGTTCAAAATACATAGGTTGGTAAATGGAATTTTTTATAGCAAGTAAATTCATCAGATATTGTGTACAAGACAATAGATAAAATAAAATGAAATCTAGATAAAAAACGATAAATTGTGTATTGCATATTGCATATTATATAATATATTGTACATTATTGTTGCTCACACTGATTTTTATAAAGCTCATCATTCTGAAAAGTGCGGTGTGCTTTGATTGGCCAGCTATCCAGCAGCAACAACACTACAGCAAGAATAAAAGTTATGCCTTCTTCCTTTGCTTAAACATTTGGGCGCTATTATGAAAATCTTCAAACACGGTGATGCAGACATGTGTCGGCATGTTTAAATGAGGTGTTCTAGATAAGTGTGGATGAGTCTTAACCTTTATAAAGAATATCTCACCATGTTTGAGACACATGCACAAACAGCTCCATTGTTAAAGGAAAACTTGAAATCGCATCATACTGAATTTCTTAACGGGACCCCTGCAATGTTTTTCATTATTACAGCAGGTGTTGAAATCTATCTTACCTTTCTCACCAGTCTGAGTGCTTGCGTGCGTTCCACCTCATTACTCTGCTGGATGTCAATGCACCTACAGGTCAAAAGGTCACATTAATAGTCAATGCAGGAAATAACACATCCTTACAGAACCACCACTTCAAAATGAGCTTAACTGGACTTGACTAGCTCTTCGCATGAACGCTCCTCTCTCTCTCTCTGTCTCTCTCTGTCTCTCTCTCTCTCTCTGTCTCTCTCTGTCTCTCTCTGTCTCTCTCTGTCTCTGTCAGATACTAACAAGAGATGAACCACAACTCACCATGAATTAAAATCAAGTCTTTTTTCTGATGGAAACAGTCTTTATCCCACAATCCTTAGCTAAACTGCTGAAATGACTGGCCTGCATGCATTAGTATAAAAACATGTCACACAGACCTGGCAATCAGGTAATCCACCTGGAGCCGGAGCACTTTCTGAAGGATATTACTGTCTCGGATGAGATAACGGAGAGCACGCAAACCAGCCGCCCGCACCTCCTTAGCCTCATTAAGCAGCGCCAATCTGAGGCTGTGAAAGAAACAGAAAAGATACCATGAGACATGAATCATTTAACTTAAATAATTTCAAATAATTCAAAGTAAAAAGTAACGTTTTATATATTTTTCTGCTCAGACATAAAACAAGATAAATCATTTCAGAGGTGGACAAAGACATTTCATTTAATGTAAAAAATTCTGAAAACAAATCAAATGATTACTTGTGCATGGGAACATTTACTAGAAAAACATCTATTACATATATTTGATTATATCTTTAGAATCATCTTTATCTCTCTCTCTCTCTCTATATATATATAGAGAGAGAGCATTTATTTGAAATAATATAAAAAGGTCTTTACTGTCACTTTTGATCAGTTTTAAAAATAAACAATATCACTTCTTTTTTTTTAAACTTACTGACTTTTTAAAATCAGTTTTATTCATTAATTTTAGTTCAAAATTATAGAATTTAAATTTCATAAAAATAATTTTAGAATAAAAAAATAAATAACTAAAAAAAGCCCCACTTAAATTAAATGATCAAAACACCTTTGCCTTATGCTCTATGACTCACCATATAATAATTTCTTCATAGGTAAAGCCAAACTTTTCCTCTGAGAGCCCAACATTGCAAAGCAGCTGTTTTGGAGACATAAACAAGCACTTATTTTACTTGGCAACAATCAGAGACATTGATGACTCTACTTGTATTCAAATTCTCAAAGTACTGCTGGCAGACTGCGGGGTATTTCACACAACGCAAAAACACGCCCATGTTCAAAAGGTTGGAGGGTATTTTTTTTCTCATTCTCATGTGATTTATACACGTCACGGCATGCTTGACAAAACCTGTTCAACTGATCGTCTACTGAAATATAACAATGCTGTCAACAAACTGATAATTCTCCACTTGAACTGGTGAATATGAACCAGTTATGTTTTCCCAGTTAAGGCTATCTACAGTCAGTCATCTATGACAGCTCAACTAGAAACAAAATAAAATTACACAAACTGAATGGCATTTTTACATTTTCTATACTGGCAATCATTATATGAGCCATCTGAAGTGTTTCCCTCTCTTTTTAAAGGCATTAGACTGGCAAGCACGTGTGCAACTCGCTTTGGCTGTGAACCAAAAACCATGCAGATATCCTCAGCCTTACACCTTCAATCTTGTATTGGTTCTGTGGCAGCTGGCAGACATCAGATTGAACTTGCAAGATCTGGAAAAGATTACATTTGCACTGGCACCCTTACCCTGTTTGTGTTCAAATGTAAAACTGATCCAGATTCAGCACGTTCAGAGACTTTGAGAGCATCTGAGCTTGAGTTAACTCCTCAGGTCCGCACAGATGCTTTTATTTTAAGTAAGTGTTTGGCAGAAATGCCCTCAGGCCTTGGCTTTTTTTTTGACTATTTTCCCCCAACATTTCCCGTATTGTGAATGCTACAGTATTTTCTCCTCTTCGCTTTTGTCTTCGGCATCTCTTGAAGGTCATTTACAGTTTGGTTATAAGAATTATTCAGAAGTTTATGCAGTTAAAAGGAATCTTCTCTCCAGTGTTGCCTAGTCTGCCATTTTAGATGAAAATAAAATGCTGCATATAGCCTTACTTATTCTGGTAATTTTGACTTCCCTAAAAATGCTAATTCTGTCATCATTTACTCCCCCTCATGCCATTCCAAACATGTATGAGTTTCTTTTTTCTGTAAAAAAAGACTTTTTAAGTAACGTTGGTTACTAAACAGTTTCAGTTGTCACTGACAGCTGTATTTTATATTATGCAAGTCAATGGGAAACAAAACTGTTTAGTTAAAAAATTTCTTTTTTGTTCCACAGAACTCTCTTACAATTTGGGAATGAAATGATTTAGGCAGTAATCAACATTGATTCCTGCATTCCCTGGTCTCAAATGATTGACAAACCTTGATGAAGTTGTTCAGGTGGCCGAGTTTACGCATATTCGAGACTCCTTGCTGTTTGGCCACATTCTGGAGGATCTCTCGCATGTTCTCAGAGGGGTCTGGAAGAAAAGAAAAACTATTGAAGAGGTGTGAGGTCATCAGAGAAACAGGGATGGGAAAACAAAGATATAATGTTCTCCCTGTAACAGCATGACCTAAGTAACCGCGCCATTTCCATTATTGTTGTGCTACAAAGAACCACAAAGAGCAGAGAAGTGCTTTATGGGATAAAATCAAGCATGGATCAGTTAAATTAGTAAGCACACAAATGCAGAGTGTTTTTGCTAGACACAGTGGGACTTCCTGACATTATCTCACCTAACAAATTCTCATAAATGACACCCCATGTCATGGCTTCTTTGGTAAGGAAGTCGTGGCAAAAAAAAATGTGATAAATGTTTAAAAAAAGAAATCAACAACAGCAGAAAGCTGACATCTCAACACAACTAAATCTGTAAAAGTTTCAGCGCACACAGAATTTAAATTACAGACAAATTATATATATAAATAATTGTTTGCAATTGGTCTGTAGCACTATGTACAAATACATATGTACATATAAACATGCACAGTAATGTAATATAATATGTTTTACTAAAAAAGTCACATAAATATCTTAAAACAAAACCTGGCAACCATTCAGAGCAAAACTGCGGGAATTCAGATATTTTACTCTTAAATATTTCTTTTCAACCCAAAAAAGTAAAAATATAATAGGATTTGGCTCTCTCATAAAGTAGTATAATAAAATAAACATTAGTGTTTAGTGATTTTGCAAAATCAGCTTGCATAAAATATAGACACTCAATAGATGCTACAAAGAGAGCACTCTCCACGACTTATTTCCTTTAGAAGTCACAACAGGATACATGTTCAGTCATCTGTACCAAAACAAAATATTCCACAGGTTTTCATACGGGAACTAAAAACGGTTAAGCTCAGGACTTTGGCTAAATACAGGTAGTCTGTCATTCAAAGCCTTGGGGTCAATAATATGTTGTTTTTCTTTTTTAAATTGTGACACTGAACACTGTAGAAATAGCTGCTGAAAATTCAAAAACGTGCCATCTCAGGAATAAAGTACTTATATATAACTTATACAAATATATAACACAAAGGGTTATTTTCAACTGTAATAATATTTCACAATATTACTGTTTTGTTGTATTTTGTATCACAGTGTTACTTTGTTCATAATTGACCTCAAACTATTTAACGGAGGGTCTTGGCAGGAATTCATTACTGGAATACAACTGGATTAATCCTGAGTTCAGCAACCCAAGACAGCCTTTTCTGACTCAAGTTGCAGAATCTAGCCAGTTTAACACTAACCATTTTCATTCAGAAAAGGCCATCCACACAGAGGTCATAAACAACCTCAAGGTTAACCTATGAGCTAATGAGATAGACTCCCTCCACAAACACTAAATGACAAACAGCTATATTTAGCATGTTTTGTTGTATTTAACAATACTGTTAACAATGCATATAAATACATCTATTGCAATACGGGACATTTTCTTTCGCAAAAAAAAATATGCAAGTAAAAAAGAGATCCAAAAAGTTAAGAACCCCCAGAATTCACACTTGTTTGTCCAGGATTTTAAGTTCAGCCAACAAGACAGACAACTTCAAAAGCAAACTTTTGCACAAAATAAATCAATATACTTACACAACGAACTGTGAAGATTTTGAATTGTTAGTTGTTTGTACGGTATAATGTCCATCGCAGGGATGTTTGACAGCTGATTTGACAGACCAACTTAACAGGATTATGAATTTCATTGCTGAATTAAAAGCAACGAGTCTAATCATGTTTTCTATAATAGCAGGTACATAAAAACAAATCAATAGTCTCTTTAGTTAAACAAGATAGCTAGCAAGTTAATGCATTAACTATGCATTTAGCAATAACATTGTCATTTGCAATACATTTATTACAGTGTTTATTAATCTTTGTTATTTAATAATAGATAGGTTACATCTGCATTATAAAAAACAAAAATGCAACAATATTAATAGACGCCTTGTTAAAAGAGTAAACAGTAATATTGACATTAGCTAGAAACAATGTTTCAAAAGTTTATTTTTCCTCCTTGCTAGTTAACTAATGTTACCAAATGAAGTCTTATCCAATAAAAAAAAAAAATTATATTTAAAAATATTTAGCAGTATAACTATATAAAATAGTCAGATGACATATTATTTAAAAAATAAAATGCATTACAAAAAATAATTTTGCGTATTTCTTGTTGAAGCAGATTGTTGTTTTGGTCTCTACACCCTTTGGACCCTACAGTCCTGCAATGCTGGACTGAAGACATACATATTTCATGCAACCATTACATAATAATAAAAAGGCACCTCGAACACCCATATTTTCTTTATTTTTAAGTATTGTATAGTTGCACACAAGAGCATAATGTGTACGGATCTGTATGTTGCATGCTGCCTTAGATCAAGGCTGTGTCTCAAAACCAAGTGCAGCTAGCATTTTGGGGCATCATAAATGGGTTTGGCACCCGCGAGGCTGACATTCCAAACAAGCCTACGATGCTCAGAAATGCTGTCTAGGTAGGGAGTTCATTAGGTGCATTTGACTTACCTCTTGTGAGATCGAGAGGTACATTTTCCTCCCCACTGTCATTCCGACCTGTATATGTAAGATAAAATAAGACATTGTGAAAGGCACGCTTGGAGCAGGTGTAGCTGATGAAGACTGCTTCATATTCTCCTGACGGATCCGTTAATCGTCCTGACAGAGTAAGCTTAATCTCACCTCGCATCCGTATACTTCGGATAGGACGGCCTCGGATGCTGACCGCCATGTTTAGCAGACACACTCACAACACCGGAAACCTCGAGGAATATCGCGAGAACAGGGCTTTCGAGCAGACTTGTGTCTGACTGGATCATAAATAAAACTACAGTAATAAATGTAATAAATTATTTAAAATTATGTAAAATTTGTTAAAAGGTTCCAACCAATGCAATTAAGAGGTGTGGTTTGGATATATCTGACGTTTTTCATTTCAAATTCAATTCATTTGAATTTTATGATTTGAATGTATATGTTGAAATTAAACCAGAGAGAATAGTAGAAACTCCACTTTAGAACATAGAAAGTATATTTGATATTTTCAAAATTTATTTAAAAAGAAAAAAAAAATTATCCTTATTTATCCACTTAATGCAACTGATCCAAAGCGTATGCATAATGTTAATGTTTATTTCATTATAAAAAAATATAGTAATACTTCTAATCCTGGGTCTTGTTCTGTTATAACTGTAGTATAATATTTTTGTAGGAACTGTGATTAAATTGGAAAGTTCACTTTTGATAATGGTTATAATAATTTTGCTTAAATTTCGTGTTTATGCGTGATGTCCATAAACTACAAACTCTACGATCCCGTCCAAACATCAGGTGTAATAGCACCTCATCTCCAGCGGGTGTCAGTGTTGTCTCCTGTTTCTCTGACTGCAACAGAGGAAGAAGAAGAAGAAACGTCACGTTGCGGGCAAAACAGGTATCGCTCATCCACATTCAGTCAGAAGTAGGTACGTTTTATGAAATTACTGTTTATTACAATTCAGTGAAATTGTTTAGTGGTTATGTGTATGACTAGCGTTAATATTTGTTACTAACTGTAAAGGTGCTGTCGAGAAAACGCAGAATGTGATTCATTTTAAATAGGACTAACGTTAATAATACAAATAGTAGTTTTCGCAGTCACATTCAAAGTATCTGTTCCACTGCGAGGTAAATACTGTTATAGGAAAAAAAAATCCATTGGAAATTTAGTTGGTTCAGATGCAAAACTGTCATTATTTGTTTACAGAATAAGTGAGTGAAGGAAAAATGGGGCGCTCATCCAAAGACAAA
The DNA here is from genome assembly GCA_032361065.1 of Enteromius trimaculatus. NCBI lineage: Eukaryota > Metazoa > Chordata > Actinopteri > Cypriniformes > Cyprinidae > Enteromius > Enteromius trimaculatus. The sequence continues at coordinate 8,009,310 of JAUMHP010000078.1, read as the reverse complement.
CGCGATATATACTACAGACTGGCGAAGGAGGAGGGCTGGAGAGCGAGAAGTGCCTTCAAACTCCTGCAGCTGGATGAGGAGTTCAACCTTTTTAAAGGTAAGAGCGTCAATCTGCACGGAATAGTGGATGAATCATCGTAGGAGATGTCTCGAAAGCTTGTGAACTGCCTACACAGACAGCATCAAAGCAGGCTTTTATGTTCAAATGACTGTTCATGTCCTACCTACATGCAGGTGTTAGTCGTGCTGTGGATCTGTGTGCTGCACCTGGCAGCTGGAGTCAAGTTCTGAGCCGCAAACTCCGGTTTGTTTAATGCAAATGCACAATGCACTTGATCTGTACTGCATGATAAAGTGTAAACCGCACATACAGATACTGTTCAGTAAAGTGTTTTTATTGTAATTGGCACGTAAGCGTTTTTTTTTTTTTTTTGGCCATTTTCAGTGGAAAAGACAAGAGTGAAGAGGTCAAGATCGTCGCAGTTGACCTTCAAGCAATGGCCCCTTTGCCAGGTGTAACACAAATTCAAGGAGACATCACCAAGGTGTGTGGCATGCCATCATAGCAATTAAATCTATATGTTATTATAACATGCGTCTATACATTTTAAAAGTAAGACACTCCAGGTGACTAATATGACTAACATTAAAATTACTAATAGATATCACCATACTTCTCCAGTTACAAACATTATTACACGTACAAAAATTTTTTAAGCATGTAAGTTATGAAGTTATATATTGTATGCACTAGTTTGCGTACATTTACCAGAACATATGAGCGTAGGATAAAGCCAGGTTCAAAAGTGTTTACAGAAAAAAATATTTCAGGTATTTTACCTTAAACATATTTTCATTTTGTGTGAATATTGTCATTGATTTTCATAGATTTCTACAGCACAGGAGATTATTCGACATTTTGAAGGACAGTCAGCAGACTTGGTTGTGTGTGACGGTGCCCCTGATGGTGAGAAATAACCTTGTGTTTTATTGAACATGATGTTGCTTTCTAATCGAATTCAGCAAAATCTTGAGTTGAAGGTTTTGTCCATTTCTCTATATAGTTACAGGTCTCCACGATGTAGACGAATACATTCAGGCACAGCTCCTGTTGGCGGTATATATTCCTATTTTCCATAACTCTTATTTGGTAACACAAAGTCTCATTAGTTAATATTAGTATATGCAGTGGGTACGGAAAGTTTTCAGTTTTCCAGACCTCTTTGTTATATTGCAGCCTTTTTCTAAAATCATTTAAGTAATTTTTTTTCCTCATTAATGTACACACAGCACCCCACATTGACAGAAAAACACAGAATTGTTGACATTTTTGCAGATTTATTAAAAAAGAAAAACTATCATGTGGTCCTAAGTATTCAGACCCTTTGCCCAGTGTTTAGTAGAAGCACCCGTTTGATCAAATACAGCCATGAGTCTTTTTGGGAAAGATGCAACAGGATTTGTCACACCTGGATTTGGGACCCCTCTGCCATCCCTCCTTGCAGATCCTCTCCAGTTCTGTCAGGTTGGATGGTAAACGTTGGTGGATAGTCATTTTTAGGACCAGAGATGCTCACTTGGGTTTAAGTCAGGGCTCTGGCTGAGCCATTAAAGAACATTCACAGAGTTGTTGTGAAGCCACTCCTTCGTTATTTTAGCTGTGTGCTTAGGGACATTGTCTTGTTGGAAGGTAAACCTTCAGCCCAGTTTGAGATCCTGAGCACTCTGGAGAAGGTTTTTGTCCAGGATATCCCTGTACTTGGCCACATTCATCTTTCCCTCGATTGCAACCAGTCGTCCTGTCCCTGAAACTGAAAAAATACCCCACAATACATAATGCTTGATGTGTTATTTATAATTATTTATGCTATTACGTTAGATTTAACAACACTATTAAGTAAGTACTAGAATCAATAGTTTTTGGCTACCAAAATTGGTATTGAGGACTGTGAAAATGTTCTGGTTCTGGTACCAACTCCTGATATTTTGGTATCATGACAACACTAATAGTAGCCTAAAAATAAGTTTGATATTTTGTTTTTGATTTACCATATAACTGCTAGAATGTTTGCTTGAAGGCTTTGCTTACGCTTTTAAGTTTTTATCTCAACAGGCTCTCAATATCACCACACATGTTCTCAAACCAGGTGGCAACTTTGTTGCAAAAGTAAGCTGTCCCATTATTATTCATACTCTTTATTACCTTGTCTACTTGTCAGAACAAGATGATTAAATCTATTAAATATTTTCTGTGAGAAATGTCTACTTCAGTCTTATCTGAACTTGTCTTTCTTCTGTGTAGATCTTCAGAGGTAAAGATGTGACCCTACTGTACTCCCAGCTCAAGATCTTCTTCAGTTCTGTAACCTGTGCAAAACCATGCAGCAGCCGCAACTCTAGCATAGGTGAGAGGAGAATTTCATATGAAGAGGGAATACTACACTGTACTTGGAATATTGTACTTTTTCAAACATGAACCAGTGTGTTTTTGCCCTTCAGAGGCATTTGTGGTGTGTCAGAATTACTCTCCACCTGAAGGTTATGTCCCCAACATGTCCAACCCTTTACTGGATCACTCTTACGGTAACCTCAACTCAAAATAGTTCTTTCGTATTTGATTGCGCTCCTCTGTATGTGACATTTATTCTTATTTTAAATTGCTCCTTACAATATGAAATTTGTCCCATCCAGATGTCGACTTTAACCAGCTGGAGGGGCCAAACCGAATAATAGTTCCTTTTCTTGCTTGTGGAGATCTCAGTGCCTTTGATTCGGACAGAACCTACCCACTTCAGGTGCCGGTCAGCTTCTTTTAAATCACACATAGGTTTCTATGAACGAGTAGTCTGACCTAATGCATGTTTTGCTTTATTCTCAAACAGCTCGATTCTAGTAAAGAGTACCAGTATTTACCACCCACCCAACCTCCAATCCAGCCACCGTACCAGCAAGCCTGTCAGCTCCGCAAGAATAACTTGTTAGCCAAAGAAGACTCTCCTTCTGGTGCACTTGATTCCCTGTCCGCTTTAGATCTCAACAAAAGTCCGGATACAGACACGGTCACATCAGGAACCTCAGATTAATCACTGATTTTAACAGTTTCTGTTCAAATTGTTTTATCATGATTGATCAACATTTATTTTTAAGATACTCAGATACTATTTAAGATTTAAGATACTATTCCTTCTTATTTTGTTGACCGTGTTGGTTGCTTTTAATGTAGTTTATCTTTTATGTATTTAATTGTTTCTGTAACTTTTATTACACACAGAACCTACCTTGAGTTTGAACTTTCAACCGCAGCTCAATATGTTAATAAAATGCACGTAACTAAATTCACCATGACGCAGTGTTTGTTGGTTTTATTTTTCGATGCATTGATTCAAATTAAGTTTGAATCCGCTCTTGTATTTTTAATAACGTTTTGTCTTTAAAATCAGCATTTCAGGTCGTTAGGCCTGTTGATGAATAAAGAATTAAAAGATATTTTAAGATCTAAGTCAGAAGTCAAAAGTGCAAAGGTTAAATGAAGTTTAAAATACTCAGTCAAGCTTGCAAGTGAGAAGACCTACCATCTGTTTCCTTTCATTCGCTTGCTCAATGGTCCATGCGTATTCTGGGCAGTTTCATAACTGTAGTGTTTGTCACTAAACCAAACTGTCGAGCATACTATGTTTCTTGTTTTTTTTCTTGAGTCAACTGATGTGGTCTTTTTTTAAAATGTATTCTTTAATGTAGTTAAGAATAATTTGCATAAAAGAATTGATGGTCATTCAGTCATGAAGACGATCAGTCTTGCACAGATCTCGTCTTCTCAGAGTTGGGCAGGAAAACAGAAACCTGTATGCAAAAATGGCAACCATACATCCGGTTTGTGTGTATTTTTTTTTAAACAATGTCATTGTCATGCTAGATGTTGCTTGAAGACCTGATAGTCCTAACCAGTGTTGCTGTATCAACTTGAGCACATTAAATTATGATCCATCTGTGTATATTCTGTAAGTGCTACATTTTAATTGTCTATGTACAGCGTGTTTGTTTGACTGATAATGTATGTGTTGGCTTACGCTTTACATTGCTTATTTTTCAGTTGGTCTTTTTACCAAATTAGCAAGTGCAGGTATGTAGTAATTTTTTTATGAATTGGGTTTTTAGTAAATTTAGTAAATGTTTTTTACTAAGGATGAGTCTGATGATTTCAAATTTTGCTTCAACCCTCACATACACACTGTAGCGAAGAAAAAAGAAAGCGTTTACTTATGGTTTTCGACCACTATTCTCCTTTGCAAATAAAATCTTGCCATGCTTTGTGTATGCAGTCATTATCATGAAATTCGTTTTGTTTCTTAAAACACTAAACTGTTTAGGTGCAGAATGTATCTTAAACTACACAGATTTAAAAACTATAAATAATGAGTGTTATTTTGTGCATCCTCTGTACATATAACATCAGTAAAAATATTTGTTTTCAGATTCATAGGTTTCATTTTCTAAATACCCCATCATCATTAGGTGCATATCTGACCTCCAAAAAAATCACATTTTCCTCCTCAGGTATTTAATGCGCCTTTTAATTTGTTCACTTTTCAACCCTGTAATGGACTAAATGGGCTTGATTCAAAAAGAATTTTACACAGAACAAACATCTATTTGCTGCTTGTCTGTCCTTCTTAGCAATTTAATGGTAACAATTTAACATTTATCATATATTTCACGTTTTTATAGGACGGAAGGACACACAAATTGTGTGTCTAGGTCTGTTTATTTTTCTGTAAAGTTTAACTCAAACCACAATTGTATTGTTTTAGTAACTAATATGTCAGATGGTAATGTTTTCAATCTTAATTATCTTCCCTATATCTTTTACAAAAATATTAATGTCGCATGATGGGGTTAAAGACTAACACATTTAAAGGGTCAACATATCTGCATGCCCAACATTGTCTTTCTGTTACAAATGTGGGTGAATGTATATGTATGTCAAAGCTGAAAGTGGACTTATATTTATTACAAAATAATGAGTTGTCATGATTTTGGTAAATATATTTACTAAAACCGTGACTATTTTTCTTTTCATGAAAAGTATTACATTCAGTAAATAACTCAACCCTGTTACAAGTTTATAACCCTGTAACAATGAGAGCTCTATATTTGTGATGGGGTTGAGTGTGATGGGGTTGTGGTTTTCCTCTGAAAACGGCCACTGCTCCTCATGTTGTGTAGGAATCTACCATGTACGACAGCAATACATTGAAATAAAATAAAATGTTGAAAAATAGTAATGACAAGCTTGACAACATATCATTACTGACTATAACATTCCTCAGAAATATTAATACAAATAATTCTATTAACCATTTTCTGCTTCACTGTTAAAGAGACCAGAATGATGTAATTTCTGGTGTATTATGTCACATATCAGTATAGTCTAAATTGTTATGGGGTGAGTTCAGACCGAGGGTTATAACTTTAACATAGTGTTTTTCTTTCCTTTTTTTATATAAAATATCTTTCATTTTTTCAGATAAATATTTTTCACAAGAAAGAAACACAAATAAATGCTTACATTATTGTGAAAAATCACAAACACTGACATTTTGCTAATCATTTTTAAAGTAAATATGAAGTGACTCAAGGACATGACCCAATGCTTGGTTTAAAGATAAATGTAAGGCACTATTTTATGCACAAAAAATATTAAAATGCAATCATTATTTTTATTCATCATAATGGGCATACCAAAGTACGTAAACCATTTTGGAGAACCACCACTAGTCCCAGGGAACAACCCATATACAGTATCAGTTCTCATGTTCCTGAGGGTTAGTTTTTGTTATGTGCATGGTATAATGTATTCGTTAACATTTTCAATCACTCATTCAACCTGCATCCCTTATACAGAGTTCAACGTTAGTCTTCGAGTGATGTATGTCAGTGACCAGACGGATCTGACATGTTGTTTCCAGGATTGGGCTAGATGCACTTTTTACGCTGATTCAACAATCATTGGCCAGCAAAATTACTCTGAAAATTGCTGTAAACTTACTGTCAGTGGAGAGCAACTGTTACAGGGAGAAACTGGAGAGAAGCTCCGAACTATTATCATCCAATGTGAACTCAATGCTACCAAAACGGGCCAAAATGTCGCCATTAAAGTGTGGAGGACATGTAAATAGCTTTTTTTTAAACCATTGTAATAAAACATTTTTTTTGACTAAATACAGATTTAACATTTTAAACTGCTTTCCCCCCTCCAGCTTTAGCTCTTTCTGGTAAATACTTTTTTACATTTTCGGTTATCCTGGGGACACTGATTCTGCTCTCTTTGCTCATCTCCATTATCATATGCATCATCTATGTGACAAAAAATCAAGGTAAGAAACTGCAAACACAATATTCTCTTGTGTAATTCTGGTTATATGTCAAAGAAAGCTTTATTACCAACCATTAAATAACTAGCATATGTACAGTTTTATTTTTTTTTTCTCTCCAAAGTCTTCAGTATTCTACAAAATGTGTTAATTAATTAATTCATCTGTTTTTTTGTTTGTTTTGTTTATTTTTAAGGGTATAGAGAAAATTTTCATCCAGCTAGGTCAGTGCATATTATTCAGCTAAATTATTTGGCATAAACCTACGATTCTCTAAATGTAATGTTTTGTTTTCTTACAGAAATCATGTAATGGACAATGGTGAGTGAGTTTGGATATTTCTATTAGTAGAAATGCTTATAATCTTAGTAAAACCAGGACAAACTTCCTTTGCACATCTACTATTGGATGGACAATTCTGAGGTTATGACTGGTATGATGTTGACATAAAATTCACAACAAATTCTCTCTTTTTTTTAGAAAACAAAAATGCAAATTC